>CM070096.1:19188766-19266266 GCA_036178185.1 Liparis tanakae
GTGTGTGTATTTCCCCATGTGTGTGTTTGTATTTCCCCATGTGTGTGTGTGTGTTTCCCCTTGTGTGTTTGTGTCGGTGTTTGTGTGTGTGTGTGTGTGTGTTGTTCCTCACTAACAAGCCACTGGGAGAATAAAACACACAAACAAAAAATGAAAAGCAGGCTAATTTGTTCATCTCTGCATAGAATTAGTATTAATCTACCTGCTATCGACGCCCCCCCGGGACGCTAATAACAACGTTGTTACGCAACAACCCCCCCTTTCAAACATCAGAGAACAAGAACAAGCATCGTGTACTCCGACTCTTTCGGGAAAATACAGAAACGAGAACCAGTTCCCCGCCGCAGAATTCCAATCTCCTCCGGCCTCCCGGGGGAACGTCCCCATTCCCGGGGTTCCTGTTCCTCTCCCTCTCCGCCCCCCTGATGAGGACTCCATTACATTAAATCAAAGTTTTCCAGGCTGAGGAAACAGCTTCCTTAAGTAAGGGTGTCTCCTGATCCTCTTCCAATTTTGGGTGTCGGCTCCCATCAGCATCACTTTCTCCCCGCTCGCGTTCACCTCCACAGTTCCACGGCCGCCGCTGATTAGCTCTCTGATTTCCTGCCTCTCCTTCCCGGAGGACCGCCGCTCCAGCGCCGATGTGGCTCCCCGCTGTTTGCCGACGCCGGCGCCACAACGGCAGCTGCTGATAGGCTGTTGATACGGTTCCCCCTGTGTGGTAATGACGAGGCGTCAACATTTACTCAGAGATACAGGGCTACTTCCAACGCCATATCTTCTACCCTCAATATATATATATATATATATATATATATATATATATATATATATATATATATATATATATATTTTTTTTTTTAATAGAACTATAAATAAATAACTATAAAGAAAACAACACAAATTGTATGCGTATAAAATATATTTATATATATTTAAATATATACTTTTTTTAAATACAAAAATCTTATTTCTTTTATAAAATAAAAAATGTTGTATCTAAAAAAGAACACAATTATGTTATATATATACATATATTAAATATATGTATGTATATTTATATATATACATATATATAAAAAATAAGTTCTGCAAAAGTATCCATAATTCTTTTATTTAAAAGAAATACATATTTTAAAATAATTTCTATCTATTCTTATGTAAATCTTCCAAATTGAGTTAGTTCCATACCGTACAATATATATATATATATATATATATATATATATATATATATTTATTTATGTATGTTTTATTTTTTATTTAACTTCATATACATATTTGTATTTATTTAATAGGTGTAAATATATATATATATATATATATATATATATATATATATATATATATGTATACATATATAAATATTATAAAAATATATATGTTTTATATATATATATATATATATATATATATATATATATATAAAATATTTTTTATCTTCAGAGTTATTCTGCTTTTACCTGAATCAGAGTGAATGTGCTGAAATTAAAATGGCAAAACATTTGTTTCCGTCCATCCAAATGTTTCCGATTCTTTCCACTACCAAACACACGTGCACACCTCAACAGGCCTGCGCAACATAAGAGGAATCAATTTGGTTCTCTGGCATCGGGCGAGCTGTTTCCATTGGTCGATCCCAGCATCACCTGCCAAGTGGCTCCTGCTTCAACGGGGCTGCAGATCACACGGTGGAAACATGTCCGCCATTCAATGTGCTGAAGCAAAGGGAACCAGCCCGGCGTGGACTCAGTATTCCTCCCCTGTAATTTCCAGCTCAGCGGTGTTTTGGGGGCTTGGCTTCAGCTCTGCATTGTTAGCAGTGGAAACAGAATATTGGCCGGACCATTGTTTTATTCTTTCTTTTCCAAGGCCAGAACTAAGTGGCCAAATAACATTAAGCTTTCTGTAATCCAGGTACCATTGGTCCATCTGCAAACAGGCAGAAAAGAAACAAAATATTTCATATATAAATAACATATATTTATATATTTAAAATTAAAAGATTCATATCAAAAATTTAAATGAATATATTATATATATATATATATATATATATATATATATATATATATATATATATATATATATATACACATATATACTGTATGTTGTGTATGGGATGTAAATGACTAAAAAAGAATACAAATATATTCTAAAATACATTGGTATATATTTTTTGGTAATAAAAATAAGTATATACATTTATATTTCTATTAAATAAAGGAATTATACATACTTTCTATAGATAAATATGTTCTTTCTTTAATAATAAAAAAAAAAAAATATATATATATATATATATATATATATGTGTGTATATATAATATTTGTGTTCTTTTCCTTTTTTAAATAAAATAATTATTTTCAATTTATTCCATTTAATAACTGCGGGAAGATACTTTATCCAACAATTTATCGTTGGATAAATTAATGATGATGCCGAGTGTTTGATGGCGCGCCATCGTTTTCTAGAAGATTGGCAAGCGGCGCTGTGTTGTTATTATACCGTCAGACCCGGTGCTTCTGATTCCGGTAAACACCACTTTTGACACTCTACCCGTTCCCAAAGAGAAACACAGGGAGCACTCTTTAAGATTCACGATGATTGAACAGTTATTTCACATCGGATCTTCAGCTGGAGCCGTGAGGAGATTTACTCAGAAGACGTGTCGGCGTCAACATCAAATGTCGCCTTCTCATCAGAAGGGAAATCTCCATAATTACTCACAAGTTTTGGCAGAATTAGATGGTTTGAGTCTGCTGCTCTGTAATGACTTAGTTTCATTTACATACACTTCACAGATCTACTGACGCTGGAGCTCTTACCCAGACCGGATTGGTTAGGGGTGTGTGTGTGTGTGTGTGTGGGGGGGGGGGGTGTTGGGGGAGTGGGGGGGTCCTGAGACGTTTTAAGGACACAAGTTATCTATGACATCGACTGCACCTGCAACCAACATGGCTTTATGACTACTGCGGTTTTTAATGTATTGTCTTTTAAATCCAATGTTTTTAAGAAGGAATCTTTGCTTATTTGTCTTCTTCCAGTAAGTATTTCATGATGCCCTGGGCTCCGATAAAAAAAAGAAAAGAAGCACAATTAAATTTTCTCCATTTCGATAAGTCCAGTTTAGAATAAAACATGTGTGTGTGTGTATTCTCTAACATCACAGATGCTGTTGTTTTCTTCTTGTTCTTTTTTTAGCAATATGAATTTATTCCGGTTTACAATAATACATAGATACATTTAGAACGGTGCATCTGTCTCTATACTTTGCATTTATTTTGCCAATGACAAGGCATCAACATTTACACAGAGAGCTGCACTAAATATATATATATATATATATTTTTTTTTATATATGTATATATCAATACATATATTTTTATTATATATATATATATATATTTATATATATTATATATATATATATATATATTTTTAAAATAAATCTTAGTTAGTTATTTCACTATTAAATACTTTTTTTTTGATCCCGTATTTTTCCGACCATGCGACATTGCCCTTTTTATGACCTTTTTATGACCTTATTTACATCCGAGGTTAGCTGTCGACCCCAAAAAATAAAAACAATCTTCATTTTTTTCTCTATTCTCTCATATTAATAATACTTTTCGACAACCGGCCGAAGGAAGACATTTCAGTCCGACGTGAGTACCTGTGAGTCTTCACAGGTACGCTGCATTTGAGGGGCTCGTAAAAAAACTAACAAGTAACCGCGTCCTACGGCTCCCGGCAATTGATTCTGTCACGTATTTGGAGAAAGGCTCGCAAATCGCCACTGAGGTGCGGTGACATTGGCGAGGAGCGGCGGCGGCGGCGTGGGAGGAAGTGTTCGATGATGGCTTCACGGGTAAAATCCCCCGAGGACGCTCTCCCGTCTCTCGGCCAAAGTGGTCACACTTCACACGTCCTTATGGAAGTGCTCAGCGGGCGGTACGGCTGCTTTTATTGACTAAATATCTCCTATCATAAAAATAAGAAACGCTCGGGCAAGTCCCTCCTCGTGGGCATTTACCACCGTCTGTCGTCTGTCCACCGGGGAAATAACTCATTATTTACCCCGAAAAAATGAATCATGAAGTGTCTTTCTCTGTTAATGCGTTCATTTTCTGTTGCAGGTTTTTCCTAAAAAGTATGCAGAGATCAATAAATAGTCTTTACTCAAGGACCGCGTAGCTATTACTAGAAATGTGTGTGGTATTGTGTGTAATAATGTCATTGCAAGCTCACACTTTTATAACGCCAACTATGTCATGAATGGCGTCCTTTTGAAATCCACCAATCGGATTCAAGGTCATTCTTGAAGGTAATATTGGAAAATCAAAAATGTTTTCTCTATACAGCAGCAATTGAAAGATAATGAATGGAGAGTTAAGAGTGCACCAAGTAATGAAAATGTCTTGAAACACACACAAACACACACACACACACACACACGCATATACATATATATGGACAGTGAAGTGAACCGTATGGGTTATGTCAATGGTAATGTTGAAAACAGTGCAGTTTTAATGTCAAGAGCTACTGGGTTGAACTTGTGGCATGGCATTAAAATGAATTATAAAAGAAAATAGCGTGCAATGAATTTCATCCTTGCTCAGTCGGGTGTGCGTTATCGTGTACGGCACCCACACACACACACACACACTTCGGCGGCGGCGGCGTGTGGGTACAGGCAATGGAGATCACTCCTCAGTCTCTGGAGTAATTCAAATGCAGATTCAAATTTGCAAAGATCTTCAAACAATCCTCAACATCTTTTTCTTTTATCTTCTTGTGGTGATGGATCAATGTCCCGATGGATCGATGTACCCGATAAATCAATGTCGCCGATAGATCGGTATCCCCAATAAATCGATGTCCCCGATGAATCGATGTCCCAGATGGATCGGTATCCCCGATAGATCGATGTCCCCAATAAATCGATGTCCCCGATGAATCGATGTCCCGGATGGATCGATGTCCCCAATAAATCAGTGTCCCTGATGGATCGGATGTGACTGATGGATTCGATGTCGATGATCGGGATCTGATGGGATCGTGTAATGGACCGGCAATGTGGATAAATCGATTTCCCGATGGATCGATGTCCCGATGGATCGGTATCCTCGATAAATCAATTTCCCGATGGATCGATGTCCCGATGGATCGGTATCCTCGATAAATCAATTTCCCGATGGATCGATGTCCCCAATGAAGCTACTTTCCAGCTATCGCCATCGCAAAAGAGACTAGAAGGCATATCTGTTATTTCTTGAGCAATATCTTATATCAAATAATTCAAGTTCCCTTTTAGTCCTAACACATGGCTGCTTCCCCAAAATCCATTTAATATTAATATTGTTTGATTATAGTTGAAGATTCTACTAGAAAGACACCTTTGGTTTTCTTGAATGAAGTGCTCATTTTTGATGCCTTTAAATGGATCTATTAATGTAAGTGATGATCAACAGATGAATCCATTAGCGAAGCAGCCCCTCCCCTGTAGAACGTCTGGTTCCACCACGGTAAGGTTCCCAATTAAAACACGTCACTCCAACAGCAAGAGGTCATGGTCACCGGTTTAAGGCGTGGCGTCCATCATGCGCCGATGTATTTATAGGCCGATCAAAACAGCGATTAAGCGGAGCCTAGAGTGTGTGAAGGACTAATCATAGTTGTGATCGTGGGTCACGGATGGTGTGAATCACGGAGGCGGTCGTGTCCGATGTCGCTGTGAGAGACTGGCGGATGCTTACGGATGCCAGTCACGCTCTCCGGTGAGTCCGCCTCCAGCTCTTTACTGGTTATCCAACCTGTTGCATAATTGCATTCATCTGTTCGATAAAATTAGATTACATAAGCAAAGTCAACGTACGGACGCGAGTGGTTGCGATGGACTCAAATGGCGCGTTTGACGCGAATTGCGCGGCGAGGAAAAATCTGCCTCTATGGCCTCAAGTTGAAATATTTAAACTTTGGAGAAAAATTCGCCCGACGGCAAATTACAAGAGCCAATCAGCGTTGAGCTGCTCCTCCGTTGGTGAATCTAACTGCTGCTCTAGTGGAGCTGGAAGAGACATTCAGACGTAGAGGTGAAAGTCACCGAGCTGTGAGCATATGGGGGATGTCATGTATAAATATATATATATATATATATATATATATATATATATATATATATATATATATATATATGATATTAATGTGATGAACCCAAACACGAGGGCAGTAGATGTATAAACAAGTATAAAGTAGAACTAGTGGTCAGTTCTTCATGGTGGATGAAGGAGATGATAACTGTTTCCATGGAGTACACCCACAGAGATAAGCCCCGCCCCCTCTAAGACATGAATTAAGGGAATGAGGCTCATGTGATTCTTTGAAAATGAAGGCAACATCTGATTGGTTGTGGGACGTCCTCAACGAGTATGAAGCAGAACTAGAGGTTAGTTATTCATGGATAAAGGAAGTGATAACTGTTTCCACAGGGTAAAGCCACAGAGATAAGCTCCGCCCCTTTTGAGAGAGTAAACTCACCCGAGTTTTGGTGTGAACGCAGCAGATGGCCTTCGATCTCCACGGGACCGATGGGGAAAAATAGGAACGAAAAGAAAAGGTCTTTCCTGTGGTTTTGTGCCTCCCACCACGGACGTCGATTTTGTGGCGAATATCTTCCCGACCGTCGTCTCCAATCTCATCGTCGGAGCCCCTAATTGCCGCATTTAAAGAGACGGGAAAGAGGTGATTCACCCGCCGCAGATTGTTACCAACCTCTCCACGACCCCACTAGTAATGTGTTCCTCCTCACTGTTTCCCACTCTGAGACACCGCACACCTCTTGACCACACTCTGATTCTTGAGAATAAAGAGCCCGAAGAGACCCGGGGCTCCGTTATGAAGGGAAATTGTCTCAATTCTGATAATGATGTTCCGCTGACCTGCTGTTCGTCGGCCTGCTGCTGCCAAAATCTGCACACACACAGGTTTCCTTTGCCGATCAGAACAACAGAACCGCGGGTAAACCAGATGATCTTAAAGGAGAGGACAAGTAAAGACGGTATTCACATATGCTGTTTTATACGTTGGTGAAAAGAACGCTGCAAGTGGAATAAGGCAGAATATATTGTCCTTATTTTAAATATATGAGTAGATTAATTATGTGTTTGAAGACGCATCATGTGACCGGGACGAGGTCGAAACAAGAAGGAAACTCACGACTCCGGACACATTATTATCCGGATCTTTCCCAGGTCAGATTATATTGTTGTTAGTTCCCAGAAAGACAAACATGTAGCCCTGAAGAGTGACTAACTATAAACTAAAGGGTGAAATATCTATAATGCTACATGTAGCCCTAAAAAGTGAACTAACTATAAAATAAAGGACAAACTAGCTCTAATGTTATATGTAGTCCAAAACTAAAGGACAAACTAATTAGCTCTAATGTTATTTGTGGTCCTAAACTAAAGGACAGACTAGCTATATTACACGTAGCCCGACACTAAAGGACAAACTAGCTCTAATGTTACAAGTAGCATAAGCTAAAGGGTGAACTAGCTCTAATGCTACATGTAGCCCTAAACTAAATGGTGAAATAGCTCTAATGTTACATGTAGCCCTAAACTGAAGGGTTAACTAGCTTTAATGCTCCATGTAGCCCAAAAGAATGGACTAACTCTAATACTACATGTAGCAATGCAGTTTATTTTAGAAAAAAAACGACGACCGTTATCCCACAAGTATCTTTTGCGATTAACCTTAAACACAATCATTCTCCAACCATGAATCCGTTTTTTTTTTTGCCTTAGCTTAACCTAACCTAAAAGTAATTGTTAAAACTCCAAAATGAAATCATTTAACTTTCATTTTAGTTTGGCAGGATACGTATTGACTTTCCTTGTCTTGAATAGTATTTCACATGAAAAGTTAAACTTAGCTGAGAAGGAATTGACGGAAACTCAATTATTTAACGTCTGGGTCCGATTGTATAAATGTTGCCTTGTCCATGCAAATTAAAATAAAACTCTTCTTGGAAAAGTGCCCAAAGGAATTGTCCTTCTCCACCTTGACTCAGAGTCCCGTTCCATTTAAAAAAAATACTAAAAACGCGTTCCAGCCTTCCTCCAGGCCTAGGTTGAACCTTAAATGTCAACGTATGTCCAAAATGGATTAATGTCTCTGTGGTGTCAAGTTCAACAGGCTGACAAAGTTTACTTTGGCTCATATTTTGCGAATCAACAGAAGACATCTGTCTCCGTTGCTGGAGGCTGGACTAATAATGTTAATATCCTTATCCGACTTAAATGAGTTGGTAAATAGATTTGTGCCGTTGCTTGTGGCCGTCCATTATCGTGTCTGCCTCGTGTCCCTGTACGAAAACACGATACGAAGGACACTGGCGTTCTTCCCTTTCTTTTCATTTTCTGCATTGGCTGACCCACATATATATGTGTTATTGTTCAGCTAGTGGCTTTTTTTTCTTTTTCTTCGCCTTACGTAACTTTTCTTTGTGGAGAACTGCGATTGTTCACGTATATATGGTGGGCGGCCATTAGAAATAAAAAGGCATTCATCGCGTCTTTTATTCTTTTCCAGCCAACAATTAATTATTATTATTCGTCGGCATCACCGTGAGACGATTCCTTTTGCTTTTTGTCGACGCAACAATTAGGAAATTATTATACAAGAGTCAGACCTTGACACTGACATACTCTTTCATTCACCTTCACACACACACACACACACAAACACACACACACATACATATATGAGGCGCTAATGCATTCAGCTACTCTACATCCACAAAACGACATTATGACAACAAGCCCCAGTGTGACATTGTTTAGTATTCAACCTGCTTTTATTCTTTTTTTTCTACCGTGTTTTTCTCTTGAGGATTACATGAAAAACAGTGTTGCCATGGCACAATTTGTAGAGAGGTTACAGTACATGAAATGAAATGATTATGGATTCGTGGCCCTTTTTCCAGTTGTATTCTGTACGGAAAACAAAGGAAAGAAGCAAAGGCGTATCCTATTTTACCACCTGGCTTCTTGGAAGAAAGGAATCAAATCTGAAGAGACGAATTTGCCTCCGACATGTTGACGTGCAGATTTGTTTTTGTGGCGTTCACAGGTGGAAACACCCTTTTTGGACCGTGTGCAAATGGAATCTCTCATGCCTGTTTTACACGTAATTATTTTCAAAATAAACTAATTTCACACGGAACAATGAAGGTGCCATCTGGAACTGAAAAGGGTTCTTCAGAGTGATGCCATAAAAGAAACATGTCTGATTCCACGAAGCATTTTTCAAACCAAGGTTCTTTAAAGAAACGGTGGTTCTTGAAGTCACCATTTCTGGTTCCACAAAGAATCTTTCAAACCAGGGTTCTTTAAAGAACCTATAAAGGTGTCTCAGAAAACCTTTTAAATATGGTTCTCTAAGGCACCATTTCTGGTTCCACAATGAACCATTTCCTTAATAGCTCTTCAAGTAACCTATAAAGGTATCTCAAAGAACCATCTGGTCTTTAAAGAACCATTTATTTAAAGATATATTCAAAGAACCCTTAAAGGTGTCTCAAAGAACCTTAAACAATGGTTACTTAAGGCACCATTTCTGGTTCCACAAAGAATATTTCAAACTAGGGTTCTTCAAACAACCATTTCCTTAAATAGTTCTTCAAAGAACCCATGAAGGTGTCTCAACGAACCTTCAAAGAAATGGTTCTTCAAGTCACCATTTCTGGTTCCACAAAGAATATTTCAAACTAGGGTTCTTCAAACAACCATTTCCTTAAATAGTTCTTCAAAGAACCCATAAAGGTGTCTCAAAGAACCTTCAAAGAAATGGTTCTTGAAGTCACCATTTCTGGTTCAACAAAGAATCTTTCAAACCAGGGTTCTTTAAAGAACCTATAAAGGTGTCTCAGAAAACCTTTTAAATATGGTTCTCTAAGGCACCATTTCTGGTTCCACAATGAACCATTTCCTTAAATAGTTTGTCAAGTAACCTATAAAGGTATCTTAAAGAACTACCTGGTCTTTAAAGAACTCTTTATTTAAAGATATATTCAAAGAACCTATAAAGATGAGTCAAAGAACCTTAAAAAATGGTTACTTAAGGCATCATGTCTGGTTCCACAAAGAACCTTTCAAACCAGGGTTGTTTAAAGAACCATTTCCTTAAAGAGTCATTTCAAATAACGTAAAATGGTGCCTCAAACGTAAAAAAAGGTTTCTTTATTAGGTGATGGTTCTTCGTAGAACCACAAAGCCTTTTAAACAACTATTTATTAACTATACAAATACAAATGCCCATGAAAATGAATTTAAGTCAACGGGCATAATTTTCCCTGACACCCTATGATTTAAAACCCTTTTGCATGGAAACTACTGAGAACTTTATACTAATGTGTATTGTATTCCCTTTATTCCAGTGGAGGCTTGCAAGGTAAATAAATAAGAAGAAATATTAACAATTTCAAGGTAAAAGGGGAGGGGGGGGGGGTCATTGATATACAAATAACCATTTTTGTGGTGTGGAGTTTTCTTTTAAATGTGCCCTTCAGTTAAAAACTGTTTCTACCTTGACAACCTTGTCTTCACACAGATGATTACATCATCGCCACTTTTGCTCATACATGACCAGAATGGCCCAGCAATGGAAGGGTCCGAGAAACAAGGCTGTGTGTGTTTTAGAATTACGGTATTTCCTTGTTCAACGATCCAAAATGCAAATAGTTTCGTCTTCCAATGCAAACCATTGATCCATGGATTATCTTTTAGTAAGAGGCCATTCCCTTATAAGAGATGCACATTTTCCATATAAGCCAACACTAAACATGGATCATGAATATATTGTTTATTAACTAAAGTATTGACAGTAACGGTGCCTTTAAAAAAGTTGTTTAGACATTTTAAAAATTAACTATTTCATATACTTCAGGAAAAGGTGATTTTATTTCTTTTTACGTTCTAAAAAAAAAGAACTTTTGAATACATTTCAGAAAAAAAGGGATTTTTTAAGTTCTTTTATGTTTAAAAAAAATCAACCTTTCAACCCTAACCCTAAACCTAACCCTACATTTCAATTTGTCTTCATTTCATAATAAAAATGAACTATTGAATACATTTTAGAAAAGAAAATGATTTTTAAATTTCTTTTATATTTAAAAAATCAACTTTTAATACATTACAGAAAACAAAAAGTGTTTTTTTAAGTTCTTTTATACTAAAATAATAAACCTTTCAATACATTTTGGCAAAAAAGGTGATTTTAATTTGTCTTCATTTTATAAAAAAATTAACTATTGAATACATTTTAGAAAAAAAAATGTTTTTTAAATTTTTTTATATTTAAAAGAATCAACTTTTAATACATTACAGAAAACAAAAGGTGTTGTTGTTTTTTTACATTTTAAAAATCAACTTTTCAAACCATTACAGAAAACAAAAGCTGATTTTAGCCTCCCGTTCCCGATGCTATTGTTACATTTAGCTCACTTTGAAATCCCTCCACGCCTTCTAATTGTGACTGTGGTCCATAATCTGTACTGTATAAATAACTCATTTGCTCTGACACCCACTGCAGCTCCATTCCTCCACTTCTCAGTGCCGGTGGCCAACAGTCTGCATCCTTTATTGAACTCACACTCCCCCCCCCCGAGCATCCCTCCGACAGCGAGCAGGAGGTAGCATGTAAAACCACTTCCAGAGCAACTCAAGCTCCAGCACTATATCCACCGCTCCTCTTTCTGACAAGCGGTGACACCGTAACTGTCGATCTTTCCTCCCCCATTAAGGAGGAGGTTTCACATTTCTCTCTCCCTGCTGCAGGCTCTCCGACATGCTTCTCCGTCTCGCTGTATTTTCTCTCTTTTTTATTAGAAATGTGAAATCCTCGTGAAAAAGAGAAGAAGAAGAATCAAAATGGTGACGTATGGAACAGACGCTGTGCTCAAATAGCGGCGCTCCTGTGACAACGCCGGAGACGAGTTGGGCTGTATTGTTACCGGCGGTGGCTGTTATCTGGCAGAGAGAGAGAGATAGAGAGAAAGAGAGGGAGAGAGAGAAGAGATCATTGTAGTGACTTCTCGGGTGTAAAAATACATTCAAAACCGTGACACTTGCTTTTAGATGTATGGCCATCGATGATAAAGTTTTAAAACAAATGCTCTCACACACACACACACACACACACACACAGATAACAAGTGACGTGTCTTTTTATACTCTTCCAGTATTTCCAGGAGCATTCAAGAGACTGCATTTAAAACGGAAGATGTATTTGAATGAAATAAGTACATCATGTCAGAGTGAAGGCGTCGTCGTACGACTTGTTTTTTCTTCTTTTCCTCCGATGCTTTTTCTGAATCGCAGAATTTTTTATCAGGAACTGAATTTACACATTTAGTTATATTCTGTAATGATTCCTTCTGGTCACATGACATATGACACGTGACACATGAGGGATCCTCTTCTGTTGCTCTCCTGAAGGGTTCTTCACCTTTTTCTGCCCTTGAAATTATTCTATTATTATTATAAAATATGATTTTTTATTTTATTATTGGGAGTTTTGCCTGATCCGATGTGAGGTCAGAGGTCAGGGACGTCGTATGTGTACAGATTGTAAAGCCCTCTGAGGAGAATTTGTGATATTGGGCTGTACAAAATGAACTAAATTTAATTTAATCTGAATAAAAAATACAAGAAATCCACAATAGCCACATTCTTGTTCAGCGGAAGCACTTAATTGTAGAATAGCATCATTTAAACTCAATCTCAAAACATTCCTGTTTACACTGACATTTGTTTGAATTACATAAATATTTTTTTTTGTCCTGTGTTATTGCCAAAAAGTTTTAATTGACTACTTTTCTGAACTTTGTCTGTAACAAGTGCAAAATAAATAAACTTCATTTATTTTACTGACTTAATTCCATTTATTTGTACTTTCTTGGTGGCTGTCATGGTGGTTTTCCCTACGTGAGCACCATGGTCCAGTTGTGTTACGTTAGCAAGTTTATTTAAAATCTATTCAATAGTTGATTTATTTAGAATGTAAAAATAATGAAATCCCTTTTTCCCCCTAAAATGTATTGAAAAGTCATTTTTAAAATGTACAAAATATTTTTTTTAATCGCCTTTTTTGTTGTCCAAAAAATATTGAAAAGTAGATTTTTTAAATTTGTTAAAAAACTCATTTGTGAATTTCAAATGCACTTGCTTTTGTTATTTAGCCAAATGTCAATGTCTATTTTTAGTTTGTTGTGGGTGACTTTGTAATGAAGTCGCTCCTCTGCCAGATGCTTTCTCGGCTCGGGGTTATTTACCGAGTACCGGTACTCTTCCGGCACCGGGGGATATTTTTTGTACATTCTTGGCGGGTGTCATGACTGTTAGCGCAGCGCCACATTCAGTGCTGGAGTCCAGTTGTGTTACTTTACATAGTTTATTTCAAATGTATTCAATACTTGATTTTTTTAGAATTTAAATAAAAAGTTTTTTTTTCCCCCAAAACAATTATTGAAAAGTTGATTTTTTTTAAATGCATGAAAAAATTATATTTCTGAATTTCAAATGCACTTGCTCTTGTTATTTAGCCGAGTGTCTATTTTTAGGGTTTTGTGGGTGACTTTGTGATAAACAGAAAGTGCCCAGGTGCTTTGGTCTATTATTTTGCTCCTCCACCAGATGCTTTCTCGGGGTTATTTACCGAGTACCGGTACTCTTCCAGCATCGGGGTTCACACCTGTGTTACGGGACTACAAGTGGGATTTTCTTGTATTTTCTTGGCGGGTGTCATGAACGTTTTCCCTCCGTTAGTGGGGCGCCACATTCAAGGCTGGAGTCCAGTTGTGTTACTTTACCAAGTTGTGTGTATTTGGGGTTTTGTGGGTGACTTTGTGGTGAACAGAAAGTGCCCAGGTGCTTTAAAAAGGTGTAGATGTCTATTATTTCGCTCCTCCGCCAGATGCTTTCTCTGGGTTATTTACCGAGTACCGGTACTCTTCCAGCACCGGGGTTCACACCTGTGTTACGGGACTACAAGTGGGATTTTCTTGTACTTTTTTGGCGGGTGTCATGAACGTTTTCCCTCCGTTAGCGCGGCGCCACATTCAATGCTGGAGTCCAGTTGTGTTACTTTACCAAGTTGTGTGTATTTGGGGTGCCCAGGTGCTTTCAAAAACACATGGATGTCTATTATTTCCTTTCTCAGCTCGGGGTTATTAACCGAGTACCGCAACTCTTCAGGCACCGGGGTTTAAGCCTGTGTTCCGGGACTACAAGTGGGATATTTGACAGAACAGCCGCTGCTCGGAGGGGTAATTTGGCGCTCGCCAGGTAAAGCGCGGTTCATCATAATGATGCTCACGGTCTGGGGAGAAAGTTATTTTCGAACACGGGGGTAAAAAACAACAACAATGAAAACCGTATGATTACAAAGGCAGAATGTAGCAGACATCAGAGGAGGACCGACATGCATTCACATCCGGTGCGGAGAAAACCTGCCAAGAAGAACGTTACAAAAAACAACGCGGCGTAAAATCCGCCACAACATTGAGAAAGAAACGTCATGAGACGTCTGAAGTAACGCAGGAAGTGTAATTAAGACGAGGAACTGGAGCGATGGCGTTCCCGGATCCTCCACAACCGATGCATCAGTAATACAATGAGTACGTTCAAGCTCGCGGTAATCAGCTGAAGGTGTTCTCACTTTCTGATGGTGTTCTTCGGATTCCTGTAAAGTTCACTGCAAGGTTGTGAGATAATTTAAAAAAGTGTGTGTAAATCTGTATGAATCCAAAGTTATGTCTCACGTGAAAGTCAAGCGTTGCCTTAGAGTAAGGACGCGTTCCTACAGATGTACAACTGATATTGAAATGCATTGAATGGAGCAGAGAAATGTTCTTTAAAATCTCATCATTCGTATCTCACAGTGGTTTTCAATTGGAATCGGTACGGATGATGCAATGACAACTAGAGATGGGCAGGTGAAACTATTCCTACTCACTAAAGATAAAATGAGGCTTCAGCTGATTTACCTACAAGCCGGTTCAACAAATATTGTGTTGCGCAAACTAATAACCTTTATTTGTATATATATATATATATATATATATATATATATACACATATATATAGACATATATATATATATATATATATATATATATATATATATATATATATATATATATATATATATATATATATATATATATATATATATATATATATATATATATATACACGTATATATATATACACACACATATAAATATATATATATATATACACACACACACATATATATATATATATATATATATATTAGTTCCTTCTATTTGATATATAAAGATAAAGGTTTCTTTTGGACCAGGAGTTTTATTCTGCCAAACAATTTCAACAATTAAAGTTCCTGACCCCTAATATTACATAAAATGGATTATTCCTCAACAAAGGACATCGACAGAAAATACTTCTCATTCCTATTTCAATAAAAAATTGGCACCTTTTTGGCAATAATCTACTTCCTTGTTCAAACTATTATGACAGATAACGTTTCTTTTTAGATATTCCTACTAGAATAATAAATCTGTCTTTAAAGCTTCTCATACCGACGAGGTTTAATAAACTCGTTGGTCTTAAAGGAGCTCAGGTAGATGCAGATACAAGACAAAGGGGGCGTGACCTTCCTGAAATTGGCTGCATTTGGTTGGCTGAGGAAAACGTGCAGAACTTGCAGATCGTACTCGCAGGCGCCTCAGCACGGCGCTACGGCAACAGGACCGGGTGGAGAAAGAAAATAGGGTGAGCCAAACCAAGAGATGACTAACTGGCACAATGGGGATTTATGTTTTGTAATCTTTATATTTTCTCAGTATTTTACTTGGAGGTCAATTTTGAAGAACCCAATCTATTCTTGGTCAGACATTTCCCGAGACCGAAAATAACCATATTTGTCAAATCGTGGGGAATAAAATCTAAACGCAATGCTTTTTTGAACCCGCCTTCAAAATAAAAGCATCTAATTTAGAAACAGGAAAAGAGATACATGTTGCTTAAGGGATTAAAAAAAAAACTTCATTGTCAAACAGTTTCTAAAGCCAGAAAGTTGATTACTCTGCGAGCCGCCTTCAAAATAAAAGCATCTCAACTAGAAACAGGAAACGAGATACCTTTAGCTTAAGGCAGGCCAAAACAACAACATTGATTGTCAAACAGTTTCTAGAGCCGGAGCAGGAATTGGGTTGAATACACTTGTAAAATGTAATCAAAATGACACATGAATAAATAATAACACAAATGCCAAATATACGAGTGATCTATTTTACCCTTTGTCCAGTTCTTAGAAACAACCAATGCAGGGTAGAAGTTTGCTTGGTAAGTGGTGACTTGGCATTTGTGGAGGTCATTGATTGGCTACTAGGGGGTTTCTTTGCTTTTTTGCAGAGGCCAAATATATAAACAGTTGAGTCAACTATGAAATGTATGCAAATTTGCAAAGCTTTGGTAAAACTGATGGTAAGTTCAAGTCCCAGTTTAAGTTCTTGTAAAGACTACATATGAAAACCTTCAGAGTTAAACACTTCTGTGGTATTTAAAAAAGAAAACTATACTGCTTTGCAGTGTTTTTGTCACAAGCAACTGTAGTCACGTCCGACACTTCTGCAGATAGTTTATTATTATTTTAATTTAATTTTTTTTACAGTTTGGAGAATAACTACTTGTCTAGGATTCTAAATGGAACTCACATTTTCAGCACAGTTGATGAATTATACAATTGGTTGCGTCTGCAGTGACAACTTTGCATAAAACATTAGAGATTTTTCTAGTCCAGAGAAAGAAGAAAAAAATAACTTGTGTCACAGTTTCAGTGGCGGCAGATTGTACGTGATATCTAGTGCTTTGCTTGTGTTAAACCTCCAAAACAATTACATTTTGCATAATATAAAATACATAAAAGAAGTAGAGGCTGTGCACCTGAAGTGGCTCCCAAGGTGTATGAATTTGTCATCGTTTCGTTTTATTAAAACCTTTTTATGTCTCGTTAACTGTTTTACAATTCCTGAGACGAGTGATAATGTTTTAAGAGACTTAATTTCCCTTCATTATGAATTAATTTCTTTTTTTCCCCACTGGTTATTTCTTCACTGATAAACCAAATAATCCATCAGGAGACTAAGAAAATTCCTAAAATGTTAATGAATAATAACGAATTAGTAGAAAAGCATGGTACATGGAAAAAGCCAGTTTCAACTCATCCAATGCTTTTTATTGTCTGATTAAAATATCTTTCTATTTAAATATTATTTCAATGAGCTTCATGCTAGTCGAGAACAAAATTAAATACAATTAGTGCTCTTTGTGATGTTGAATATATATATATATATATATATATATATATATATATATATACATATATATACTTTATATATATATATTTCTAAAAATTTATAAAATAATATCTCCTATGTTGACTTTAGCCCATTTCACTTCAGTCACCGAATAATATTTTTTCTTTATTTTAATTATTCAATCGCAGTGGCCAATCACCTGGTAATCAGTCCTATTCAAACACAATCAACTGATCTTATGTCAAGTTTCTCTAGCGAACAGAACAAGAAAGAAAGAAATGTCTGCTGACGAGTAGTTTGAGAACTGTGTTCTGTCTTCCAGACACTATTGACCCACTTAGGTCCACTGTGTGTGTGTGTGTGTGTGTCTGTGTCTGTGTGTGTGTGTTTGTTTCCCATCTCATGTCGCCTGCAGGCTTCTGGATAACCCGCCTACGATGAAGTGAGAGCTTGGCTGATGTTCTGTAACGATCCGTTTGGATGAAGGCGATAGACGATCAAGAGACCGGCGGTCATCGCCGCCTCCTGTTGTACAGGTGGTGATGATCAAAGGGTGAGGGTCCCGGACCCTGGGGGCGCCTGAGACCGGCGGGCGGGGTTCCTGGTGGTACTCATAGGGGATGTGGCATAGGGAATGTGGCATAGGGGGTCTTTTTAGGAAGTTCTGAGAAGAATGTTCCCTACTGTGTGCTGTTTTTGGACGTATCAACCTATTGGACCTCTGGATGTTTCTACCTTTAGGATGTTTCTACCTTTTGGACCTTTTGGATGTTTCTACCTTTTGGACCTTTTGGACATTTCTACCTTTTGGACGTTTCTACTTTTGGACGTTTTGGATGTATCTCCCTTTTGGATGTTTCTACCTTTTGGACCTTTCAGACATTTCTACTTTTTAGACCTTTCTACTTTTGAACTTTTCAAGCTTTTAGATGTTTCTACCTCCGTGTGGATAGCAGGCCGTGGCTCCGCCTCTCAAAAGGTCCTTTGAACAGTGAGCCATACAAAAAGACAGCGTTGCACTGCGTCAAGACAAAAAAAAGGTTTTAATATCGCCTCTTAGTACGCATTCACACCTGGACCCTGAAACCGGCAGAATAATCCATCTTCACATCCGGTTTGCAGAGTCCAATATTGAAGCTATAGCTCTATTATTTGTGGTGCTTCTCAAATAAACTGTTTTATTTATAAGCTATTCGCGATCCGTTGCTTTTGTCTGGGAGCCTGAAGCCTCCAACGCGGACGTCGGGGAGCTTCGCCTCGCTAGCGGCGGTGCGGCCGCTGTGTATAGATTTTATTTTGTGTCATCGTGGGGTCCGTGTTGGCGGCTTTTGTTCGCTCTGCGAGGGAGCCAGAGGCCTGGGAGCGCCAAACAATATGCTATTAAATCAAGAGCACACTTTTTGTATTTTTTTTTTAATCGAGAGGGACAAATTACGAATTTGAGAGCAGTAATTATTTTTCGTACCTGAGCTCTTTTCAATAATTCAGCACGGACCTTTGTGTAGACGTTTTGGGGGAGGGAGAGAGAGCGGCGAAGGTTTCTAAGGCGGTTGAGTGACCTGCCGGACACCCCCTCCTTCACATATGAAGTGCACAGATTAATAAGGGCAGAACCAGGCTTTTAAAAATATGTATATATGAATAAACTGATGCATACGTCATCTAGCATCATGTAACAATATTAGCTACACAGGCATTAAAATACATTGATTATGAAACAAGCAACATTAAATTGGACCGGCATCTCCTCCGTCAAGAGAAAGAGGGGCACCGGTAGTTGTTGAGTCGTTGGTTCGATTCCCCACATTCCCTGTATGCATTCACAAATGTCCTTTCCATTTTTTCAACGTCCACTTAAAAAGACAAAAGTCTACCTTTAGGGGCACAACTAACAATTTTATATCTCGTTATTAATTTCTCAATCAATTGATTTCATATATTGTCCATAAATTAAGAAATTAATGAGATGAATTCTCCGGGCAAGAGTCTTGAACTCAACGCTGTTCCTTATTTGTTTCCATTAAAATACACATGTGAGGTGCCATAACTTGTGATTTCTTCTTGGCGGATGGTCGTCATGGCGACTCACTCCCTTTCTTTATAACTCACTTATTTCTGAGTGCCGACGTGAAATTGTTGCTCGCCCTGTTGATCCCAGACGCATATCTTTTGTTCAATATTCATTCAACAGTTGTCAAACCCTTCATTGTGTAATACCGAGTCGAGATTAGTGCTGCGGGTCACGAAATGCTTTTGTGTCGTGCCCACTTTAAAAAAAAGATTCTAATAATTGCTATTTGGTGCAACTGGAGGTTGATATTGCGCAACACATACACGACTGTTCAATTGTCGTGAATGTCTTGCTCTGTAGTGCCTTCATTCTGTTCGTCACAATATGTTTGTCCCTCATTGGCTAACAACCTGCAATTATCAGTCTGCACACAATAAGAACTGCTTTTTTTCTGCTTTTATCTCATAGCTTGCAAGAAAATAAACAAACAATCGGTGCTTTGTTTGAGTCCGCGGGCACGAAGTGACAGTGGCCGCATTGCGTCGGTTTTATTTCCTCGTCAGTGAAGTCGTTGTCGGGTGGGTCACGGGAAGTCGCGTACGAGAACCGTTAGCTCAAAGCGCTATTGTAAAAAAATAATAACATTCTCGGCTCTTTTCCATAAGCGGCAGAGTTGTAGACCTTTTTCCGTCGGTTTCATCACAGTCGAAATATTGAAAATAAAAAAGATGAAGAAGCTAAACCGTTTGAAGGCATTGTCTCCGAACTTTGAACCCACTCACTGCTTAATCCACGTTCGCGGTGGCAGTTTCCAACAATGTTTTTTAACGAGCACAGTGTGGATATTAAGACTATCTGTTGGTTGTTTCTGATTAGCTGCCACTGAACTGTAATCCCATAAGCTCTCGCCTCGGAGCCTAGAGACTCTGAAGGGGGGGTGGGGGGGTGCAGAGGAGTTGTTCTTCTAACTAGTGCAATCCATCATATACGGCTTATCACACATGACCTTGGCTGGGGTGTGGGGGGAGAAAAATCCTTGCGTGACCTAGTTGTCCTGATGACCGTGTCCAAAGCCCCCCCCCCCGCAAAAAAGAGTGTCCAGTGCATCTTCGTCTGAAACAGACGAGACAACCTCGTCCTTTCCTTCCAGAATCCGGGCCGAAGAACCTTCGATTCGTTAAAGTTTCGCAAAACCGGTCGGATCCGTCGACCGCGTATGCAAGCGAGAGAAAAGTGCCCCACGAAAAAAAGAAAGGTATTTGTGAATCTCATTATTCAGCTGACGTTGAGGCGTAATGCATCTGAAGTGGCGCTCGGGTACAACTATACCTCCATCCACCTCTATGCACAAACGCTTTGACTGATGCGATGATGGATCTTCTCCAATTTCGGCTTCATTAATTTATGTATTCTGGGAAATGGCACTTTCGAGTTGAGAGGAAATGGGGGAGGGGCTTATTCAAACTCTGACGTAGGACCTATTTTCTAAGCCGGAGAGCGTCTTTGGACCATTCTTCTTCACGGTGTGTTTATCACCAGGTGGGCAAAGAGGCCATTGGTTCTTTGGCAGAATTATTTTTCCCTTAATCCGAGGAAGGTATGCGATGTCAGTATCGATGTACAGTATTGATTCACGTCAAAATATATAGTATAGAGCGAGATAGAAATACTTAGCCCGATTTATGTCCTCCCATAAGGGATGAGAAATGGAAGGAATCGATCCGGCATTTTAAGGCTGCACCAGAGCTGTTTACTTGTGTCAGGATTGGTAAACAACTTTACAGAGATAGAATACACAACTTCAACTTGAGTTACAGAAATATTTCTGTCGGCTCTAAAAGTTTTCTCAAGTTTTATATGATTTGCAAACAAAACAAAAAACACTTCAGCTTTTAATGATTGCTTGTTGTACGAAACCCTGTGGCTACAAATAAAATATAAATTCATTTTTTTTTTTACGTTTTGAGCTCTGATAAATCATATATTCTTTTGGTTCCTATTTGTTGTTATCAGGAAAACAAATAAACACATTTAATAAATGTTTTTCTTTCAGTTAGAGGAAAAAAAAGAAGTTGAATGTGTGTAAATATTATAAATATTAAAGTGAAGTAAAAGCTACGGATTCAACTTGATGTAGCGTGAAGCTGGGGGGACCTGGTGAGACCCCTCAGGTAGATTTACCCCTGAGGAAAGAAGAAAAATGACAGTCATCCATCACTCTGAGTGAGCCGGGGGTTGATTGGCATATCTATCCTCATTCAGGCTGTCTGGCCCCATTAGTGAGAGGAATGTATACGCGGGCACTAATGTGTTGGTATGTTATTATTCTCATTCTCACAGGTTAAACTTTACTTTTGACTGTTGATACAGCTTCACAACATGATGTCATCAGATGTTGTGTATTTATATTATGTCTCTAGTCATTACCACAAAATAAATATGTCCATATCTGAGCTGTCAGCTGCTCACACACTTACCTGTGGGGATTTCAAAATTAATGGAAACTGAAGCTCTTTTCACTGGACTCTGACGAATCATTCTCATGGACAAATGTGCTTAAAAAAGTTTATTCCGATCCAGAAGCAGCGTTGCCATCACAGCGTTGCCATCGCAGAGTTGCCATCGCAGCGTTGCAATCGCAGCGTTGCAATCGCAGCGTTTGAGGTGTAAAGTTGCAATCGCAGCATTGATGGTGTAACGTTGCATGAAGGTGTAACGTTACAATCACAGTGTTGCAGGCGCAGCGTTGGAGGTGTAACGTTGGAGGTGTAACGTTGAAATCGCAGCTTTGCAATCTCAGTTTTGCAATCTCAGTTTTGCAATCGCAGCGTTGGAGGTGTAACGTTGCAATCGTAGTGTTGCAGACGCAGTGTTGCAATCGCAGGGTTGCAATCGCAATGTTGCAGGTGCAGCGTTGGAGGTGGAACGTTGCAGGCGCAGCGTTGAAATCGCAGTGTTGCAGGCACAGCATTGTGGGCGCAGCGTTGTAATATTGGGATATGTGAACTGAACATTGCCCACACACACGAGTGCACCATCTGACTTTATTGCTGATTCATTTATCGGTCTCTGATCTGCGGGTCCTTGACTTCTGGTGGGCCAACACCATCACCATCATCATCATCATCCTCATCATCATCATCATCATCATCCTTGGCACAGATTTACAACCGTCGGAGAGAGGTCAGCGAAGACGGAGGTTCAACGCTATTTAATGATTGGATAATGCTTATTCAAAAAAAGGCAGAGTGGGAGAACGTCTCCTCACACACAGTAACAACTTAACAGATGGTCATTATTTTCTATATATATATATAAATATTGCAAGAACAAAAGTAAAGAAAAGTAAACGTTTTCTTTCACTTAAAAAAAAGAAAAGCCATTGCATTCATAACGAGGAAACCAGATACATAACCATTCACGTATTAATCCGACAAGACATATTTCACGGCGGTGATACATTGCAGTTTGAATACAATTACAGCCGCATTAAGTCGACGCAACGACGCGCTGACAAATAAATGCACAGGTGTTTATTGGCTCAGTTGTCACATCCGCTTGAGTTAGGAGCGTAATAAATATCACGTGGCGCTCGATGATTTTCTCGGTACTGTAAAAAGGTTTAAAAATGAGAAAGCTTGTTGAGGTTTTATGCATAATGGATGATTGGTCATTTTACAGAAGGAGCGGGGGTGGGTGGGGGTGGGCCGGTTATCTTTCCCATTGGCCTTGCCGATCATCTGGCGTGTCCACTGAGGGTTTTGGGCTCCGCATCTTCTATATCCCCACGTGACCAGTGGTATCATCCAGACCTCCTGGGATCAGTCACGGCGTCGCTGTCCACAACCAGCCGGTCGGCAGATTATTTAGATTATTGTTTCTTTTACTCGGATGGATCGCTCATCAGGGGGGAAATGTCATTTATTTCGCATTTTGACGTAAAAAATTAAGTCGTCAGATGTGAGCAGGCGGGAAGATAACCTGTAGGTTTACAGGTTATCGAACCTGTAGGTTTATTATGTATATATATATATATATATATATATATATATATATATATATTTGGATAAATTAAAACATCTGTACAAACTACACTATGCCTAGATTTAAAAGAAATATCTATAAAAATAAATATCTACAAAAATATATATATATATACATAAATACATTTATATATATAAAACAATCGGTATAAACTACTAGTAAAACAGCACGCAGTGTGCCTTGGTTTTTATTACCAACTATGTTTTTATTTAACACAAAGAACATGAGTATTGACGCGGTGCCAACGCGTGAGGGGGCCTCGTCAGCAGCATCCATCTCATATTTGCGCGTATCCAAATTCTGTCAGAGTATTGAACGTCGAAGGGAATTGACCCAAGGCAGAGGAAAAGATTGCTGACCACCCCCCATGCGTTTCCTGTCATCGAAAAACTTCAATAAACAAAAAAGGGCATCCGTCAAAAAAACAATACGACAGTCAGCAGCCGCTCTCCATTTGGAGAGCGAGCTAATGGAGAGCTGGCAGCCAGCACACAGCACTCGTGGGTTATTTTGAATTTATGAATTGTTAAGTGATGCTCCGGGTCACGTCGACCCGGCTAATCTTGAAATATTTCTCATGAGAGTGTAGCTAGTGTCTGGTTTCCTCCCGATGAATGAAATGACAAGCATGTATATCATTATAAGAGACTGTGAAATAAAAGTTTAGACCTTTATAAAAAGGCACACGACTCGTGAAAATAAAGTATTTGCTGGGAGAAAGAAAAACAAACTCAATGCTACTTGCTTTTATTCCGGCTTTTTGTGTGTGTGTCATTCAACAAGGCTTTTCTCTTTACTCCCATGCTCTCAAGAACGAACGTCCTTGAACTGTTCACCGGAAGCAACGTGAAGTAACCTCTTTTCTTAGCGGCACGCTATTAACAAAACCTTTTGTTCCACGACAAAGTAAAGCACGTGAAACAATATGCACTTTTCTGCCAATTATGCCGCTGCTTCACACTCACATGTCACTGCACACACACACACACACACACACACACACACACACACACACACACACACACACACACACACACACACACACACACACACACACACACACACACACACACACACACACACACACACACACACACACACACACACACACACACACACACACACACACACACACCGCGGCGAGGCATTGTGCAGAAGAAGAAAAAAGAAAGACTTGGAGAGGATGTTTCAGGATTGCAGGTCAGATGAAGTGCTGCTGAGTCTTCTCAAGTTTCTGGAGTGGAGTGCATCGCAAATGCTGAACGTCCAATCCAGGTTATTATTGATAATAAGTATTGTGCACAAACTGCTCTGAAGTTGTGTAAATCCATAAATAGGCGGGGCAAAACTAGAATACCCTGTGTTAGAGGGACGGTGAGGGTGTTTTGATGCGGGGGTCGCATAAGGTAACCTTTCTATGAGGTCTCTTTCCAAATTTATTTTTATTTTATTTAAATATATATTTAAAATAATAATAATTTTAATCTTTAAAAGAAAAACATTAATAGAAAATCATTAATAAAATAAATTAATAAAATAAGTTTGACCCCAGCAGTACATCACTTTTTCTGGTACTACTGGGTGTATGTGACTACTATTTATTTATTTAATATAAATAATACATATAAAATACACTGACTATGGATAAGCACATCACATAAAACCCTTTTAAAAAAACAACCTGGTACTGTCTCTTTAAGAAAAAAATATTACACTATATTACGCCAACTCGTGTTAATTGGTGTCACCATTTAGACAATATATCAAATGAATAATCACTCGTGTGGTTCTGTAACTTTTAATGAGCAGACTGGCCTGTTTTTGGGGGGGTTTTAAATGTTCCTCCGTTGAGATCTATTGTTCTCTATTGTTCTCCCGCTGCGAGGCGTCCGTGACGTCTGAGTCCATTCAACATAGTTACGGGGGGTTCAAATGACGTGGGACAAATATCCATTATGGATTAATTAAACGTGATAGCCCTTTTGTAATCTAAATTTAATTGACTCATTAGACGATAAATTGCATAAATCAATGGTCTGAAGAGTCCACGGGACAAAAATAACACATTAGTTCACGGCGCTCTCGAGGGAACCGGAGGAACCTTTAACACGAGGCACGGGGAAAGAATATGGAGATTAATAGAATTAAGACATGGCTAATAAGACCAAACTATTGGCAGCCGACCGACCAACCGGCCCCAGAAAACTTTTAACAGGGTTTGTACGGTCATGGAAAACCTGGAGAAATCATGGATTTTTTAAATGGTTATTTCAAGGGCTGGAGATGTCCTTGAAAAAAACAAAATATCCAAAAGTTTTGGAAAAGTCATGGAAATGTGTATTTATGCTCAGTTTTAATGAATATGCTTTTAAAAGAATGATGCTCAGGCATTGAAAATTCAAGGGAAAAACATTGAAAAGTAATGGAAAAGAAGTCATAAAAAAGGTCCTGGAAAAGTCCCGTAAAATTCACTGAAAAGTCATTGAATATTGACTGAAAAGTCATTGAACAGTTCCGGAAAAGTCATGGATAGGTCTTGGAAAGGTCTGTCAGGGAGTCGTAGCCACGGAGAGATTGGACCCAAATGCCTACTACGTCTCAACAATAGATGTATTCTTTTCCAGGAACCAGGTAAAACATGAACTAACCACAAGCACCACACTGATTAAACAGTAGAACCCACCCTGGGGAACGAACAGGGTTTAAATGATCAGGAAAGCTGATTGGACAATAGGGAACGAGACACAGGTGGACAAGATGGGGGCGGGGCTAGCAATCACACAGGAGGAAACAATCAGGACCAGGGCAGACAATCACAGGGACAGGAAGTGTATGGGCACGAGACAAGGACTTCAAAATAAGACAAAACACACAGAAACTCCGGATCGTGACAGGTCATGGAAAAGTTTGGGAAACATCATTGAAGAGTCCCGGAAAAGTCATGAAAAAGAAGTCATGGAAAGGTCATGGAAAAGTCATGGATCCCCGAAAAGTCATGGAAAAGTCATGAAGAGTCGTTGAAGATTTGTAGTTGAAGAGTCATGAAAAAGTCCCAGAAAAAGTAATAGAAAAGTCCCAGGAAAATGATGAAAAAGAATTCATGGAAAATTCATAGAAAGGTCATGGAAAAATTACTGAAAAATCCCAGAAAATTAATTAAAAGAAGTCATCGAAAGGTCATGGAAAAGTCCCTGAATAGTTATTGACGAGTCATGGAAAATTAATGAAAAGGTCATGGAAAACTTTTGGAAAAATCATTGAAAAGTCACGTAAAAGTAATGAAAAAGAAGTCATGGAAAAATCTTGGAAAAATCATTGAAAAGTCCCCAACAAGTCAAGGAAAGGTCATTGAATAGTCATGGAAAAGACTTAAGAAAGTCATTGAACTCCACTGGTCAACATGTGTATGTTGAACATCTGACTTGTCTGTTACTAAAATGTAAAAACTTCCCATGTAACCGTCGTCGTGTTCAGGAATCCTCAATTTACATTTCAGAGGAATAATCGATCTCGCCGGTTATCGGAATTGTCAGCGCGCTCTCCACTTAAACCTCCCGCGGTCAATATTTAAATAAACTTAAACGAGGCTCTCCGCTAACAAGAAATCGACGCCACGCGTCGGGCAGCGCGGTGATGTATGACGCCGCTCGCCCCAAATGAGCGCCGGCGCTAAGAAAGCCATTACGCGGCGGCCATTAACCGCGGATCAGTTCGGAAAAACGTCCCATCAGCACTTTTTGGAGATGTAACTGCTGCTCCTGCAGGAGATGGATTGCCCCCTCCATTTGTTATAATTTAGTGTGTGTGTGTGTGTGTTGGGTTTGCACGTGGGCCGTTAAAGGAGAGTAAGGTGTCCTTTAATTACGTGCCACGGTTAGTGGTACACGGTGTTCATTAGCCGCGTGGATGTTTCTACGTGTGCCGGTTACACCCCGTGTCCCGGAGCCGTGGCCCATGGCTCCGTGTTGATGAGGGAATCTCTCAATATCTCACGAGTCCATTCATAAATAAATGCAAATGAGGACATGGGAACAGAGAGGTGTGTTATTGAGGGTTTTCTTGTAGAAAGAGGGAAAAGGTATTTCATTTGATGTATTTATTTACTTTTATTCATGTTAAACTTTCATCCAGCATGCTGATATCTCGAAAGAAAAGTGTGTGTGTGTGTGTGTGTGTGTGTGTGTGTGTAGCTGTGTTTATAGATCTTTAGAAGCCAATTGGTTGTGCCGAAGTGTACTAAAAAAGCTGATAATCCCTACACCTTTCAAAATAAAAGCCCCAAAAATATACAAACTCAAATCCAACTCTGTAAAAAGGTGCTCTATGAAATAGATTAGGCTTACCTTTCACAAAAAAGCCCTAGACATACACAAACTTAAATCCATCTCTGTAAAAGAAGCTCTATGAAATAGATTAGGCTTACCTTTCACTATAAAAGCCCTAAACATATACAAACTCAAATGCATCTATGTAAAATAAGCTCTATGAAATAGCTTACGCTAGCCTTTCACAATAAAAGACAATACTATATACAAGCTCAAATCCATCTATGTAAAAGGAAGCTTTATTAAATAGCTTATGCTTACCTTTCACAATACAAAGACCAAAATATACAAACTCAAATATAATCTCTGTAAAAAGGTGCTCTATGAAATAGATTCCGCTTACCTTTCACAATAAAAGCCCTACACATATACAAACTCAAATGGATCTCTTTTAAAAGAAGGCCTATTAAATAGATTAGGCTGACCTTTCACAATAAAAGCCCTCAACAAATACAAACTCAACTCCATCTATGTAAACGGAAGCTCTATGAAATAGTTTATATGTACCTTTCACAATAAAAGCCCCATTTATATACAAACTCAAATGCATGTCTGTAAAAGAAGCTCTATGAAATAGATTACGTCTTATACAACACATCAATGTGGGTGGAAGTGGATGGGGTGAGTCCTCTCAGCTGCATACATGAACAAGGGTACTGAGAAAATGTTTTTTCCAAACAGGGAATGATTCTGCAATTACTGGACCTCAATGCGGAAATATAAAGAGATCATTTGCACGAGGGCTTCCAGTTCCTTCTCCCCGTGCTCCCATGCTCCCAGCGAACAACTCGGCGTCTCCCGGTTAATTACAACCAGTCTGGCAGCCAATTGCACACAATGATTCATGCAATCTTACTCATCATGATTTGGCTCCATCATACCTCTTATTACGCCGGCTGGGACGCACTCCACAAACGAGCTGTGTGGAAAGCAAACGAGAAATGTGTTTTTTTTGGGAATATCTCAAAAATATGGTGATTTTGTACACGGGTCAACAACAGTAACGGGTAATTACGCCATCTTCCAAAATATATGGATCCTACCAAACCTTCAGGGAGAGACTTATCCAACCAAAAAATGACCTCTATGATCCAATAGTCATATAATTAATAAATAAGTCAGGTTCATTTCCCCAGATTTATCAAGAAATTACAATAATGTTTATGCAGAAGTAACTAATTCAGTTTCTAGCAACTAGAAAATGTACATTTACTCAAGAACTGTACATTTTGAGGTAAACGTGCTTTTATTTTGAATTTTGTTCAATGTTATGCTACTGTTAACTCACTGGTTTATTTGTAGAATGTGACATTCACAACGCACGATCGTTAGAAATTCCGATGCTTAATGCGTCCTTGAACATAAACTTAAAAACTGCCACGAATTTGACTTTTTGCTGTAACAAAAGCTAAACAGACATATGAGTCATGCTTTGTGTATCTCCAAGCCGCATTGTGTTATTGTTGTCGGGGAGGCGAGAGGAGCCAAAGAAAGAAAAATGAAAAGAATCCATGATCCAATAGGACGCTCCCGCTCCACGAGTGCAGGTGGAGAGGGCCAAGAAATCTGATACATGATTAAAACGCTTATCTAGTTGCCAAAGTGGGGGGAAAAAGACCCCCCCCCACCCAACACACACACACACACACACTGTACACCCAGCTCCAACGCCACTAAATCAGATGGAGAAGCCTAGATCACCGGAGACTTCACGATAATTTACATGCAAATCAGACGCCATCCATCAGCCTTTTTTTCCGGAGGATGGGTTCAGATCATCGGAGGAAGCGGAGCGGTGACCTTCCTTCACACGCCCCCCTCCCCCAAAGTGACATGAAAAACCCTGTTCCACACATCCCCCCCCCCCCCAGCAGATGTTCTGAGGTTTTACCCCCCAGCCGTCCTCGTTGGATGGAGGTTTAACGTCCTGTGAATTACATTTGAAGAAACTTCTCATGCTTCAATGCTGGAGTTCGAGGAGCAGCGTCAATGCGTTTCCTCTTCAGGTACCTAAAGGTAACGCTGTAGAGGTGACTTCACAGAAACATGGAGGTTCCACCCAGAACCGAGAATGGTTCTTCAGATGGCATAGGAAACCATTTCCAGTTCCACAAAGAACCTTTCAAACCAGGGTTCTTTAAGGAAGCATTTCCTTAAATAGTTCTTTAAAGAACCTATAAAGGTGTCTCAAAGAACCTTAAAAATGGTTCTTTAAGGCACCATTCATGTTTCTTTAAATAACCTTTCAAATCAGGGTTATTTAAACAAATATTTCCTAAAAGAGTTCTTCAAAGAAGTTATAAAGGTGTCTCAAAAACCTTCAAAATATGGTTTGTTAAGGCACCATTTCTGGTTCCACAAAAAAACCTTTCATACCAGGGTTCTTTAAAGAACCATTTCCTTAAAGTTCTTCAAATAACCTATAAAGGTGCCTCAAAGAACCTTCAAAACCAGGGTTCTTTAAAGAACCATTTCCTTAAAGTTCTTCAAATAACCTATAAAGGTGCCTCAAAGAACCTTCAAAACCAGGGTTCTTTAAAGAACCATTTCCTTAAAAATGTCTTCAATGACCCTTTAAAAGTCCCTCAAAATGTTCTCCAGTAGGTGATGGTTCTTTTAAAGAACCCTTTAGGAGCCGTTCCTGTGTGAATGTGTGAATGCATCGTGTTGCCACGCTGTAATCATGCAAACCGCTCCGCTAGCGGATGAGTCATCGCTCCCGCCCTGAAGCGCGAGGCACCGCGCCATCGTCTCTAGAACCGAGTCCTGTTCCGTGCAGGCCAATAATACCGTGACGTTTGTTTCAGACGCCGGTCGGTTCTGAGACGGGAGAGTTATGTGTTCTGCATCACTGACTAATTAAATGACGCGAGCGGGCAGATGAGAGGAATGCTTTAATTTCTGTTCAGAGCGGCGGGCGGCGGCGGCGGCGGGCGAGGCGATGTAATGCGCCGGCTATCACCATACATAACGGGGCCGGGAGTCAGCTGACAGGCTCCGTAATGAAGGGGTGTTCTATCCGTCCGCTGTCAGAGCGCTGTCGTCCCCGCCGCGCCGATGTTTTCCTCCGTCCGCGCACGTCAGCTCGCCGCGGCCGACTCCTTCCAATTATTTGTTCAATTACCGAGACACAACACGGCGGTACAGTAGGCAGAGTCAGAGTGGTTCAGAAAAAATGTTAAGTTCACTGTGTCCACATCCAGCTGAGATACGGAGGAGGGCTGGCACTGCTGATAAATATATAAATATCAACCAGAGCAGAGCTGCAGTCCTTATTAAAGCTGAATGTCTCTTTCCATCAATCTCTCTCTCTCTCACTATCTGTCTGTCTTTGTATCTATCTCACCATCTATCTACTGTATACATCCATCCATCCATCTATCTACTGTATCCATCTCTTTATCTACTCTATCCATCTCTCTATCCATCTATCTACTGTATCCATCTCTTTATCTACTCTATCCATCTCTCTATCCATCTTTCTACTGTATCCACCTCTTTATCTACTCTATCCATCTCTCTTTCCATCTATCTACTGTATTCATCTATTTATCTTTCTATCTACTGCATATATCTATCCCTCTACTGTACCTATTCATCTATCTACTGTATCCATCTCTTTATCTACTGTATCCATCTGTCTATCAATCTATCTACTGTATTGATCCATCCATCTATCTATCTATCTATCTATCTATCTATCCATCTATATATTGTATCCATCTATCTATCCATCTACTGTATCCATACATCTACTGGATCCATCTATCTTCGTATCTATCCATCCATCTACTGTATCTTTTTATCTACCCATCTCCAGGATCCATCTATTTATCTTTATTTCTATCCATCCATCTATCTATCAACTGTATACATCTATTTATGTATCTATCTACTGTATACATATACCTCTCTATCTATGTTTCTATCTATCTATCTATCTATCTATCTATCTATCTATCTATCAACTGTATCCATCCATCTATATAATGAAAATACACTTCTTTAAACCATGGGTTGATAAAACTGAAATTATTTGCTCTCAACACAATTGCACAGACCTCAAGGTAAAAACTAAATAAGTAGTTTACTTTCGTAAATTATTCCACACACATTCACAAAGGACGAGCCGATGAATAGACTTCTGCAATTTGTGCTTAAAAAAAATAAAAGTGGCAGGATTTCTGGAGCTATTGAATGATATAACTTTTTTCTTTACTAATGTACAACGTTACCCAATGTTGTAGAAAAGTTGATGACATTATAAACAATACTGCCCCTGTGTTGTCATCCAAGCTAATGTCCAAAAATAAGCGAATAAATAAAAGAAGTATAACTAAAATTAACTTGATTGCAAAAAAAGAATCAATTAGCAAAAGCAATTTTCTGCCGATCAAGCTAACGGTGAAATGTGATGTGATACCAAAATTTGCCAAAATGGCCGTTTTGGAGACCTCGCCTAAATTCTCTGTACTAAAACCTCTCTAACTTTGTTCTGCTTCACTTTTTTAAAGTCAAACTTTGCAGAGAGAATGTATACATATTCTAATATGATTTGTGAGACTTTTAAATATTTCAACTGCCCCATTCCAAACATATAATCATCCTGGAAGTGCTTATTTTCAATTTGGACCTGACATTTAAATATATTTTTCTGTGTGCCATCATTTACTCTTACCCAGTAACATATAGACTGATATGTACACATCTGAACAAAATAATAAAAATTTTTAAAGGTAAAAATGTAAAAAAATGATTAAACTAGCCTGAGTGGTTGCAGATATACATCCTTTTTCGTTTGGAGATGCAATCTTCACCGCAGAGGACTAAAAAAAGGTCTATTGATGGATTCTGCCCGATGGCCACGGGCTAAATCAACCTCCGAAGCATCGCGGCTCGAACATTACGACTCCTTAACGAGACGTCCGTGTGATGTGCACGTGACTTTTATTACGAGGCGGTTCACAGTCGCAGGTGCACGGGATGCTGCAGCGGGTAGGTGTGAAAGTACGGAGAGAGGCGAGGTTCAGAATACACAATGATGAAGAGACGCCGATCACGGAACTTCTTTCAAATTCTTTTCTTTTCTCCCCCCGACATCCATGACTCATTAGAGAATGAGTCGCGTATTGAAAAGTACAGTCTGTGTTGCCTTCCACCCACACTGTGGTTGATGATTAACGCTTCTGTAAGAGCTACAGAAGTCAACGAAACCACCAGCCAGAAGGTGGTGCGAGATCCCTGAGCTTTGACCTCACATCGGATCAGGAAAAAAAACTCCCAAGAAATCGAAAAAAAAGGTTGTTGGCTGAATTATTCCTTTACCAGACATCCAATTTTGAATGACGCATCAGCAGGGCCATGACAGGAGGCATCCGACCCAGCCCGGTCCAATGGACCCTATGAGACGTGAAGTCACAAGGACTCTGGGGAGGGAGTAGAGTTAGTTATTTGTGATGGAGAGATGTAAATTCATCCATAGGTAGGGACAGAAGAGGAGATAGGTGCTCAGAGTATCCTAATATGTCCCCCAGCAGCGTATGAGCCTATAGCAGCATCTCTAGGGGCTGGACCAGGTCCAGGACATCCCATCGGATCATGAAAAACTTCCAACAAATTTTAAAATAGTAAATTCATCCATATCCCTCAGCAACCTATAAGCCTACGGCAGCATATCAAGGGGTTGGACCAGGTCCAGGACATCCCATCTGGTCACTAAAACTCCACCCCCCCCCTCCCAAAAAAAGTTAATTAATCCAGAAGTAGAGAGAGAATAGGAGATAGCTCAGTGTATCCTAAAATCTCTCCCAGCAGCCTATCAGCCTATAGCAGCATCTCTAGGGGCTGGACCAGGTACAATATCATGTGCAACACCATGTGCAATACATTTAAGTACTTTTTGTTCATATATACCTTCTATCCTGTACATTAATATTCTACTGTTTTTTAATGCTTATTTATATTACTTCTATTACTTGTTTATATTATTATTCATTTTGTATTCTCTTGTGAGCAATGATACTGTAATCCTGTAATTTCCCCACTGAGGGACTAATAAAGGACTATCTTATCTTATCTCATCTTAATAAGAAGTTTCGTGAAGAGTTGCTCGGAAACACTACCGCATCTGTCCAGAGGGGCCGCCAAAATCAACACGATGAATACAAAGGTTATTAGCGGTGGCTTTAAATAATGGATAATTTTATGGATGCGTCTTTGGATTTGAACTTTAGAAGAAAGAGGATTATCTCAGAGCCTGCTAATAATAAGAAGAGCATGTGACTGCTGCTACTGGGTCGACTCTGAGGGGATAAAGGTGGTTTACCCGCGACAATTAAATGATCTTCACACTGACATTCAGAGAAATTGCTTTCGGTCACAGGTGACGTGAGTGTTGTGTTCAAGTGCTCCCAAAAAACAATGTTAATCCCCTATATGAAGCATTGTTGTGCTTTTTATTTAAAATAGTACGTGAGGTAGATATTTCTCTGTAATCATGGTTGTCTGTGTGAAGCACAGGAGCTTATCCATCCTCCTTTTGGCAGGGTGTGTGTGTGTGTGGGGGGGATGCTAGAAAACCCTGTTATTTTTCAACTTGAGTCATCTGTGCTGCTGCCGGTGATTCATACTAAAAAGAAATTCAATTCTGCAGCTTTAACACTATCTGAGTGCAACGGGAGCAGGAATATTAAGCATTGCCAAATTAAAACTATCCATAACACTGATTAAAAGAACCGCTCCGAACAGACACACGCACACACACACACACCTACACACACACACAGACACACACTTGTACTAAAGTACAGCAAAGGTTTTCCATTGTGCAAACGCTGACATCTTTATTTTAATTCAGAAAAGATCCACAAAGCAAAAATGCCATTAGGGAGCGCACCGTCGGGGGACGTACTTAGCTCCTCATTCAAGGCCCGCCTCGTGTTCTTAATGGCCTTTTTATTCCCAGAGACCCGAGTTGTTTATTGTTCCGGATGTTTCTTTGCAAGTTGTTATATATGTCAAAGCTGTTCATGAGCCCGCTGATCTCTGAACCTCACATCTCACTTTGGTGAAAGCTGAGAGATATAATATAACAAATTAAATGTTCCAGTGTCTGACACATAATTAAGTGAACCATCTCCAAATGGATATATATATATATATATATATATATATATATATATATATATATATATATATAAATATTTTATAAAAAATGTTATGCAATCTCTCCTCGAGCATACTTTTTTAATCGCCTCTCATCTTTATAAATGCACAGTGTGTCCTTGTGTAGACTTTTTTTACATTTTATTTTGAGGCAACTGTGGGCCAGTGGTTAATCAGCAGGTAGGCAGTTCAATCCCCACCCTACTTGATGTGTCCTTGAGCAAGACACTTAACCCTGAATTGCTCCCCGTAGATGTGTCTACGATGTATGAATATAACATCTAAAGTGTCTTTTAAGTACCTTAAAAAGCGCTATATAATATATTCATTTCATTTCTTACTCAGCGTCACGTGGCCGATGGAGAATACGGGTTCAAATAATCCGTCACACGGATAGTTCATCTATGCGATAACGGCCGTCATCACGTCCGCGTCCTCCTTACTTACGGCGTCGCCTCCCCGTCGGATCGACTCCCTCCGACAAACATGTTGCGCAATGTAAAGTCGCCGGGGGACGAATCACTCTGCTGAGTACGGCTCATTGAACAGATCCTTGGCAATTTGAAAAAAAAAGAGGAGGAAAAACCAGCCAGTGTCCTCTCCCGTTTGCTGACTTTGATGAATTTCTGCCACGACGAGCAGCTCAAATTCAGACGGATGTGTTATTGATATTTTCTACGACGTGCGTTGTGTGTGTTTGCCTAAGGATGATGCATTTCATGCATTTATCCGGACGCGGGAGGATGAACTCGGAATTAACGTTGTGAGATAATCACAGGACGGTTGAATATTCAGTGCACCTTGAATTCATGATGCTTTAAGCAACACATTTATAGAGTCATAGAGATATCCGGCTGGGGGGGGGGGGGGGGGGGGGGGGGAGAGATCACAAGGAACCAACGAAAAACACTGCGTGTGCATTGATGTTCTGGTTGATGTGCACCCCCCGTAGTGAGTTCATGAATAAAAAAAAAAATCCAACATTAATTATAATCTAACTCCATACTGAGTTAATTTCAATATTGTATTCCAACATTAACATATTAAAGAATAAAATGCCCAATTCTCAACAAATATGTGCCAGTAGAAGTAAACGTTCCCCTTATTATTTTACTTTTCTTAATCACATTCAACTGGCGTTTATATATATACATTTTTTTTTTTTTTTGATTTCCATAGCTGTAAGGTATTCTGAAACTGGGCACTCCGCAGATGGTGGAAAACAGGCTTCCAGAAGCGCATGTATTAAGTTATCAACATTTAATAGCAAGAAGTGTAAAACAAACAATCAAAGCTGTGCTCTCTTCGAGGCGCTCCATCCGCCCCGAGTGTAACCACCTTCACTTACCTGTCCCACCTGAGAAGAGCGCGATCCCTCCTTTTCCGGAAGTTTTGTCACTCTGTTCAAAACGTCATTTCCGGTCAAGTATTTCGGGTCAAGTATTTTCACAATAAAAGTCCAGACTATTATGGTCTGCATTAAAGTCACCTTCACAATAAAAGTCCTTTGTTATTGTCAGTCACGTCACAGATTTCAACTGGCTCCGTCGATCTATAATACTAACATACAGTCACTCTCATGAACATACATTCATTCTTGCCATTTACATTTGCATAGAGTAAACATTACCCCTATGCTTCATAACACATTAATAACAATATCAATATTCTCCCTAATATTTTCTATTATAATATATTTCTATATGTATCAATTTAAAACATAAGACCTCTGCAGATGTTATCAAAATAAACTATTACAACCTAACATAGCTCAGGCTCCCACCTATACAGATTATATATATATATATATATATATATATATATATATATATATATATATATATATATATATATATATATATATATGCATGTGATCCAATGATATTTAACTCCATATTTATACAAAAGTTTGGGGTCACTTAGAAATGTCCTTATTTAACAAAGCCCTGTTTCTTTCAATGAATATAACTTTAAATTAATCATAAACACTCTCTACATAGTTAATGTGGTAAATGACTATTCTCTGGTGTTTAGTGAAGTCTCTACATAGGTGTATAGAGGCCCATCTCCAGTGTTCTAGTGGTACATTGTGTTATCGCCTTAGAAGACTAGCGGAAGGGTAGAACACATTTAAAACCCTTTTTATGTGAGCGTAGCTGAAAACAGTTATGCTGCTGAGAGAAGCTATAAAACTGGCCTTCCTTTGAGCGGCAAGTTTACAGCACTAAATTATTATTTCAAATAAAAATAATTATTTCTAACCTTGTCAATTAATTGACTATATTTTCAATTAATTTGATAAATAAAAGTGTGAGTTTTCATGGAAAACCCCACATTATCTGGCTGACCTCAAACTTTTCTACGCTAGTTTATATATTTTTCCGTGACTCCTCTCTTTATAAAACTACTTTCTGTAAACGCCGGCTATCAATCATCCTTTATTCTATTCATGATCGCATTTAAGGATGTTGACTACTGATTATATTGGCTCAGGCAGCCTCACTCCAAATACATATCGACTTCAGCCTTCAAAAGGATGTACCGGGGTGCAGAAAAAAGGTCGTTAATGAGAAGTCGTCTCTGGCGAAGCGTAACAGCTTTTTATCGGCTGGAAAATGATGTGATGAAAATGACACCTGGCGAGCTTCACCTGGGCGAGGATGTACATTATTCAGCATGTTTTGGCTTGTCGAGTCCACTTCTTCTTTCCCGCGTCTCCCCGTGTGCGATCTCTCGACATCGCCGTATCCCATCACGCCGCTTCGTTCTCAGGGTTAACGGATCAGAGGACGGAGGCCAATCACGCTGTTTGATGAGGCGTTGTTAACTCATAACCTCTTTTTCTTTTTTATCCGCGCCCACGAAGCGAGTTCAACCCGGCTTTCCGACTACAGAGGGTTGTGATATTAATTAAACACGACGAAGAGGAGGAGGGATCAATCCCCTTTGTGTTGTGTGTGCAACAGTTAGCAGTAATTGGGGGGGAAACTCCCCGGCTAACGGGGGTCAGCTCGCGTTCGTGTCACGTTGACCGGGACGTTGTTGCCGGTGCGAGAACGTGAGCCGTTTCAAGTTTTAAAAAAAAGAATGAAATAATCTCCTCTTATTCCGGCGGCGGCCCCCCGTAAAGCTTCACCGACGACGGCGTTCACAAGCGTATGAATAAGTAATGAAACCCTGTAGCTATGAAAGACCACCCGACTGGCTGCGGAACATGACATTCATTTCGTATGCCAGTCAATAATTGCACATTGATTTAATATTTGAGAAGGGCAATTTAAAGCAAACTCTCTCTCTCCTTCCCTCTGCATACGACTTCTTTTTTTTTTATACTTACATAATAATTTCCAGTAAATATAATCTGTGCCGAAAAAAAAAATATTTTTTTTCCCGGATTTGTACATCTTTGAACGAGTATAAAAACAAAGGCTGCGGAGTCAAGAGCAGCCGGGTTGACCTAATCCCCCCCCCCCCCCTGCCCCTCACCCCCCTGTAGCCTCAATGCAGAGAGAATTGGCATAATTAAGATGTGCCGTTGCACGCCGGCCTGTAATCTTAATATCAAGCGACGTCTCTGTGGGTATGTACAGAGAGGTATGCAAATGAGCTACACATCGTACTCTGATTTCTTTTTTTAATCATCTTTCATTTTACATGCAAACGGCAACTCGTGAACATCAAGAGATCCCCACGTCCCCCAGTTCCAGACCTTCACCGTTCAACCGCTGCACAACTGGCAACCGCTGAATCAACTACATGACTCGTATGAATTTGTATACATACACAAAAACGAGTGTGAATACCACACAATGGGATTTTTTAAGGTGGTGTCATGGCCAGACGCTTCCTTGACCTTGAACATTGATCACATGTACTTTGAGCTTGTTCCTTTTCAATATAAAAAAAAAAATCTGTGTAACCTTTATATCTAAATCTGTGTATATATACATGATAGTATGAGTCAGAAGTCGCCATCTTGGCATGTGGGAATTTGCAGTTATTTGTTTACGCGTTTCTTCCATTTTCTAGATCAAACAATGAAGCTCTTTGTCTTTATTGAAAAGCTTCACATTTACATATTGACACATCTAGCTATATATTGTGCTTCAGATGCAGCTATTTTAGTCTTTCTGGAGAGAGAGAGAGAGAATAACAATAAAAGAAGGCGGTGGGACCCTGTTTGTGAGCTCCACCGCATTGCTCCATGCTACTAAAGAAAAGGTTGATGAAGAGTAACCTTAACGGTGTGTGTGGGGGGGGATGCTGGCGAGATGGGGTGAGAGTGGGAGGTCGCTCCGCCCACTTTGGCACGCGCGACTCGCTTGTCTCCAGATCAGAAGCTTCGGCCGAGGAACTGGAGGTCGGCAACGAATCCAAGCGGCCGGGGGGGAGATAAGGGGCGCCTCTGGGACATTACAGATGCAGGCATTAGCCGAGGGGAGGCTCGGTGAGGGGGGGGGGGGGCAAGCTGAGGCCTTTGATAACGCTGCCCGGCGTTCACAAGAACGAGGCGTCTGCCAGACGGTCAACGGACTTACGGGGAAATCGGTCAGCGTCTGCGGCGTTGCCCATTCTGCAGGGAAACGGACAAATATTGGTACAAAAACGGGACACGGAGAAAAAAATTATACCCAGAGTAAATTTCCCCCCGGTGAAAAAAGAACATTTGTACTAAATCAAATAGTCTTTGACGAGAAGCCTTTTGTCATCCAGCCGACATCCGTCGCCCGTCATCCTGTCTGCTTTTTCTCCACCTTTCGTTGTTCCCCATTTTTTTTTATATACATTATTATTATTTTTTCTCTCACTCCACCTTCCTGACATGCAGCAGGCTTTTCCCCGGTGGATTTGCTGGCGGCTCCACGGTTTTCGTCTCTCTCTCTTTTTCCGCTTATCTGACAGCAACAGTTCCCGTGTCCCATCCCGAATCTAACATTTACTGTACCGTCCTTGTCCCTCTTCGCTGGATTCAAGTAGCGCTGCCATTTACAATTTTACTGCCAAGTCTGCAATGCAACACACACACACACACACACACACACACACACACACACACACACACACACACACAAAAGAAAAGAAAAGACAACCCTGACCGTGAGGGGGGAAGGAAGGGGCGGTGGGGGGCGGGGGCACCTGACAAAGTAGCTGTCATTCTCCAGCGGGTGTTTCCTCGCCTGAGTAATTCCGTAGCTCGGAATAAACATTTAATATCCAACACGTACTATGCAAGTACCCACAATGCTCTTTGGTTAAAAATTTGCAAAAGATTCTTTTATTTTTTATTAAAGCGAAAAATAATTGCTGTGTCATAAGTTCCGAGTGCCGATGACTTACGATTATTGCAATTATTCTTGTGGGAGTTGAAAAAAATATCCAGTGATGATGTAGGCCTGTAACAGTATTGAACACGTACTATGCAAGTACCCACAATGCATTCTGGTTAAAAATGTGCAACAGGTTGTCATTCATATATATATATTTCAAGCGATAAGAATTCCCATGTCATGTTAAGTTCCGAGTGCCGATGACTTCCGGTTATTGCAATTATTCTTCGCGGAAGTAAAAAAAAATATTCATTGATGGATGTAAGCGTGTAAAAGTATTGAACACGTACTATGCAACTACCCACAATGCCTTTTGGTTAAAAATGTGCAACAGGTTCTCATTCATAAAAAAAAAAAAAAAAAGTAAAGCGATAACAATTGCCGTGTCATATTAACTTCCGAGTGCCGATGACTTCCTGTGTCCACGATAAGTAATTATTGCAATTATTCTTTGCGGAAGTAAAAAATGCAGTGATGGATGTAGGCGTGTAAAAGTATTTATATATATTTCGCAGGCGTAGAAAGTTAACAGTATTATATATTTCTGCAATGATCCCATTGATAATTTGTCATAATAATAATTAAAAATAATACTTAATCATCACATCTTTTCTCCGTCGGTTTATTGATTGATAATGTTTCGCGTGAACACAATTACACACTCGCCGCTGACGTTAAAAAAGTCCTAATTAATTTCCCGGGGAGACCACTGGCTCGCCAAATTAATAAATTCGGTGCTATCTCCTGGTCTCCACCTCCTATACTTCACGGTTTCAAGGTTTCATTTAATATGCTCCGTCCACAAATTAACAGGATGTCGTTTCTAATTTAATATGGAGAAGGCGTATAATAAAGGGGTCACATTTGGTGTGTGATGAAAGATGGTATAATCCATCTTGTGGACCGCGCCATGTGGTCTCTTCTAGCACGGTCAAGTGGGCCGTGAGCTAAAGTACTATTCTGTCACTTTATTCTTTTATTGTTTTATATTTGCTCACATACTCTTATATTCTCTTTAATATATTCTCTATAATTTACATTGTTGATATTTTAACACGATACTTTTCAATATTAGGTGTAGGAAATAAGAATACGTTTGATATTCTTGCTAATTACTACATATCAAATTATTCATTCACTAACATTTTAGTTTTTGTGGATCCTGTAAGCCCCTCCCCCTCCAAAAAGGTAGCAAATTCCATATTCCTAAGAGTCATCAAAGCGTTTGAACTATGTTGCACTTTTGTATCTTTCACATTTCTGTTGCAACGTTGTAACTTTATTTCATAATATCACTTCGGGGTCACCGATTAGAAAACCAATGGATCTCATTATAGCAACGGAAGAAGAAGACTGCAGTCGGGTGGGGTGGGGTGGGGGTGGGGGGTTGAGGTCTGAAGATGTGAGATTGTAGCCTCACCATAAATACACAGAAATCACTTCTTTTCTGTATGGTTTCATACTGATTTATGTTATTGTTTGGGTTGCCCGGGGAAAAGATCCATCCATCCATCCATTACGGCCCGTTATCCAGGGCGGGATGACAGGAGGGTGACATGATGGTGACGGGGTGACTGAAGCCCATAGTGCACTATTTATAGTCTCTGCTGGTCTGTCTCAGACTGAAGGTGGGAGGTCGATAAGAGGAAAAACTGAATGCTCACGTCGCATCAGAAACAGGCTCCGCCCCCTCCCCACCCAGCACTACTGTTACTAACTCTTCTGATTGACATGAGACTTCACCCATTGATCGGTACGCTGAAGCTCTGTTAGTGAATCTTTCTGTCTCAACCCCCCCCCCCTGGGTATTATAAACCATTTAAAGTCAATAAAACATTTCCTCCGGAGAGAATTGATCGATGATCCTTTTTTGGGGCTTTTGGTCCGGTCGAGGAATTGATTTTGAATCGATGAGTTTATCTCCCGTTTTTTTTATTTAATTTAACCATTTCTGCTCCAATGCATAACGGGACTTTCAAACGATAATAAAAAGATTGGTTTCAGACATTCATTTACATGTATCTACCTTTTTATTCATATATTTATCTGATTTTGTTCGTCCACATTAGTAAAGGAATGTTTTCACAAGAGGTATGAATAATAAAAAATAAAACTTTTAATTTTAGGTCCCATATTATCTCTTTACACTTGTGCCTCATTATATAGAGAGCTGAGATTATTCTTCAATTTTGATGTAAAACACATAAATATGTCAAATATGCAAAGTGCCTTCATTACATGTTTCTGTAAAATCGAGAAAACAACCCCATACCACACAAATCTCGACATGTTTCTTTTTTAACGGGGTATTCTATTGGATATCTTTCCGTCTGTTTGCATGTTCCCCTTGTTTTTATTTTTATTTCTTCTGCAGGGCGCTCTGACTCCCTCCCCCGGACCAAGGGCACGGCGGTCAGGTTAATTGGCGAGTCTAATTCGCCCCTGAAGGTGTGAACGTGAGCGTGAATACTTTCTCTTTTTCCTCCATGCCGTCTTTACTTGTTAGCCGGTGTGATTGACTGGCGTCGGCCTGACTCCCCCCCACCAACCATCCCCCCCCCCCCCCCACTACCCCTCGACCCTTCAAACCATTTCTGAACCAGTAGCGTTACTGTATTTCCAATCAGCCCACTTAATTATATGGAAAAGTTAAATCACACCTCCAGAGACGGACCCATTAAACTGCGAGAGACTCTGCCCAGGAGGCCGGAATGACCTTTTTTTTTGTTTTGTTTCTTCTCCTAGTACCATTGCTTTTTCAAAAATATGTCTTGCCATTGGCTCTAGTGGCACCACCCCCCCCCCCCCCCAGGCTATTTTGCCCTCTGGGAAACATTTTCCTCTAGCGACTGTTTGCCAATCTCATCCTACCTGCCTCCAAAAAGGTCGGTTGCCAGTTCCTGCCTCACGGAGCCTTTTTTTCTTCTCCATCCTGCACCCGGCTCAGCTAATTATCCCGGTGCTATGAGGCATGTCAGAATGTATTCATCCTGCCACCGCCAGCCTGCAACTCTGTAATTGGTCTTCATTATAAGAAAAGGTATATGGATGGAAAAACAACGCGCCAGTAAATGCTTTATTTCTTTCCTCTCTTCTGTGTGTGTGTGTGTGGCGCGCTGAAAACAGTCGATAGTGTGTTAACAATAATGACGCTTGTGCAATCACAGGGAGGGAGCAGCTCGTAATGCATTGGTAATATAACCCCTCACACACACACACGTATTAGATAGAAGATGAAGCGATGCCCGTTGCAGTTTACAAACATAACGGGACCGCACTTAAATATAAGATGTTATACGCACATTTAGTTGGGACTGCGCTCTTTGTTTCCACAACGGGAAGCGATGCTCGTTTGTCTGAAGAGTATCGAGTAGTTTAGTTATAAATATATTTAGCTATAACTGCTGTTGCTGGTTTGACTGTGCACATTGTCATTTAAGGCTCGCAGAATCAGAACTTTGTTCAAATCACTTCTTAAAAAACATTTTTATAGAACAGCTTCTAAGTGATGTCGTCCTTTTATGCATTTCTTTGATTCCCTTGATTTAGTTTGTCTGTTTTTCATTTTATAATTGTGTCTTACCATTCTATTTGTTTTGCCTTGATTCTCTGTAGAGCACTTTGTAAACTTTGTTTTTAAAAGTGCTATATAAATAAAGTTATTATTAGGGTCCTCGCTACGACTTCTTCGTAGAGGAACCTATTGTAATTCTAAGAGTTACTATTGTTATCCTCTTCACGGAAAGGTTGACTGGCCGCATCAAAATTAAATTTCCCACTCATATCCAGACTGGTGAAAAATGTGAGATTTTTTAGTTTTCGTATTCGTTTATAAAGAAATGTCTCTCTAGTTATTATTATTTTAGGACGTACAGTTATGCACACGACACATTCATCACAAATCAATCAGGATTACCGATTAGAGTCCTTCTCAATACATTATCAGATGTGCAATAAATAACGGATGACATGCTCAATAAGGACAATGGGAAACATTTGATTTATCTATTGTGTTGTATCTAATGAAACTGCCAATCAAAGCCTCCGACTGCAGCCTTTGCAGAGTCATGTGTAGAATGGAGCATCGCCTGCGAGACGTGACGAAGGGTTTACTGTCGTGTGGGGTTAAAAATGCACCGCCGACTATCATAGACGGCAAATGGATGAGATATAACCAGGTAACGGAACTAAATGATGAATTATTCATGGGGATGTGTAGATAATCAACTCGTGGGTCCAACTATCTGTTGATCAATCGCTCCCTCCATTTTTTGGACATTGTGGTTAAAAAGTCCAAAACATAAACATGAGCAAATATATTGATGTTTTACATCAAATTAAAGAACACAACTTGGGCTACAAGTATCTGTAATCCATTTCAACACAACTCAAACACAATTTTAAATAATTTTAAAAATATCATAATCATAATTTTGTCAGGAGTCGACCCACTCGGAACGTTTCTGGAACTAGCGACACGTAGCTCCGTGCTATCGGAAAAAACGAGATTATAGAAAGCAAGAGGACTTCACGCGGATTCTAAATATCTTTACAGATATGTGTTAACATATATATATGATTTTAAGTATGTGCTATTATATGGATGATTTTAGGCCTTTTCTCTGCAAGAGATTTTCATCCTAAAGGGCTTTTTTTATAGGCGAACCTGACACTTTTTTGCTCTGTGTCATCTGTATTTATTCCTAACCATTAACATATATACTAATATTTACACATCTGAACAGAAGCTCATGTGTGTTGCCTTTAATATAACACCAACATCATCCAGATAGCCTTTGTGGTTGCAGAGATACACCCTTTCTAGTTTGGGTATTTTATTTCGAGCAGAAACCAAAAGAATCAGGTGGTTTTCAAAAGGTTAAGGGAGATAATCTTCAACAATGCAAAACAAGAAGTAACATTTAATAAGGAGTTAAGGTATTGAATTACAACTTTACCAAAAATATATAGAAAAAAAATGCTAACATAGTATGACATGGTGTTTTATAATTATCTATATAACCAGAATAGTATTAATTCATCTAACTTGTTCAACTAATGTATATAAGCAACTCATTCCGCTTCGTTTTTTGGTGTCTGAATTTTACAAATATTGTCTTATTACTCTTAATTTTCGCAACCAAGAGAATTAACCTTTCTGATCAAAGCCAGCCAAGAAAAACGCAAACAGAGAGTAATCAATATCCGGAGGTACTGAGCTAATCAATTCCTCTCTGATCTACTGCTGCTGCTCAGCTATTTCATATTTTTCTCTCGGAGAAGAAGTCGCCACATGACGAACAGACCGTCCCCAAGATGGCCACCTGCTCTTCAAAATACAATAAAGAATTTCCTGTACTTTGCCGAAACATCGAAAAAGGTGATTCATATAATCTAACATGTACATAGAGTGGAAAGGGGGGGGGTATAATGGTGTGATTGAACTGACCTTTCGTGAGAGGACAGCAGACGATATTTCTGTGGAGAGTCCACTTATGAGTCAGCGAGTGTATCAATGCGTGTATAGATCTCTCCATTTTTATACACTTCTTTGCCTTCCCAGTTTTGTTTTTTACAACCCAGCGTGACCTTCCTCAAAAGCTGAACTTATTGAGCGAAATGTCAGCAATGGTTAGGGCTACAGCTTAATATAAATAGGTGATATTAAAACCACTTTGCAGAGCAATATGTGTATCATTTGTGCCACTAAGTAGAAGGACGTTAGCTGGAACGTGAAATCCTTGACCGATGACGGCAAAACTAAGTCTATGTTTGTGTCTCGGTGGAATTTGTTGGGTTTACCAAAAGATGAAGAGAAAATGCGAAAAAAAACTTCTATAAATCCAGTAAAATGATGTCCCCTCTGGTAAAAATCGAAAATCCAATGAAATTACTGTTTTTCTTTTACTTCTGTCACAAGAGAATTTTTTTTTTTTTTTCGAAAAGTAGAGAAATAAAACCACCTCCAACGCTATTCAAATCCCAAACCCTGTTACCCGGACAGTATTCTTTTAGGTCAACATATTGTTGGAGGACCTCATTTCACTTTACCTTACACACAATGTGTGTGTTTCTGCCTCAAGCCCGATACCAAAATTGTACATTTATGCTCTCCAATCTGAATATAAAACTCACTCTGACATTTATTTAAAATCCAATTTAGCTCAGGTGCTGGGGGGATATCAAGTCTTGATGGAGTTGCGTGTCACCCCTCTAATGAAGGAACCAAGCAAGGACTGAGAGGCTGATGAATATGAGCAGATGTCAGAGAGTGATTTGACACATATTCCATCAATTTTTGCCGTGTACCTGCGAGGAAATAAAATGTATGAATAACTCATCCGGGTAAACAGAGAAGCTCATATAGCAACACAAAATTGCATTAAACTAGGAGCTAAATCATTCTCTCTGTGTGGCATTTGTGTGTGTGTGTTTGTTTGTGCAGATATGTGGGAGATGTTGATAGGTTGATAGGATATGTCATTGTGACAATTTTTGAATCAGAGTAAAAACTTATTTAAGGTACTGCAGAATGTCCAATTTCCAATATTACTCACAGGGCTCTGCCTACTCTTACCGTAGGAAGGTGTAACGTAACTAGCAATTAGTGTCCCTACAGGACACGTGAAATGGACCTCTAAATAATTAAACACTGAAATGATTACACGCCAGTATATGGGCGCCACGGATCACTAAACTCTCGGGTGGGACCGTGTCACCTTTTTCTGTGCTATGGAACGAAACAATGACATTACAACCGCTCTGATGTGTTTTCTTTGTAAAAAAAAAACTAAACTACGTCTACTTCAAGTTTCCCGATAAAAAAACACTTTTTTTTACAAAGGAACATTTAAATAATCTAGTAATTCAACAAGCGATGCTCGTTTGTCTGAAAAGTATCGAGTAGTTTAGTTATAAATATATTTAGCTATAACTGCTGTTGCTGGTTTGACTGTGCACATTGTCATTTAAAGCTTGCAGAATCAGAACTTTGTTCAAATCACTTCTTAAAAAACATTTTTATAGAACAGCTTCTAAGTGAATAATAATAAATAATAATAATACATTGCATTTATACTGCACTTCATATTTGAGCAATCTCAAAGTGCTACAGAGCAGAATAAAACAACAATAAAAAGCAAAAATTTTAAGATATATTTAAAAGCAAAGCCCATAAAAGATATTTTAGCAGTAAGCTTTCTTAAAAAGGTGAGTTTTCAGGTAACGCTTAAAAGCCTCTGCAGTCTGTGGGGCCCTCAGATGTTCAGGGAGGGTGTTCCATATCCTCGGAGCTGCAGAGAAGAAGGCCCGATCTCCCATAGTGCGGAGCTTGGTTCTGGGGACTTGGAGTGTGTTGTTGGTTGAAGAACGGAGGTTAAATGAGGAGGTCTGGGGGGTGAGCAGTTCTTTCAGGTATTGGGGAGCATGTCCATGAATGCACTGATGAGTGAGGAGGAGAGCTTGTACTCAATTCTGTGTGGGATGGGGAGCCAGTGTAATGATTTCAGAACGGGGTGATGTGATCATATTTACGGACTCTTAGCAGGATCCTGGCAGCGCTTGTTCTGGATATATTGTAATCTCTGGATGTTCTTGTTTGAGATTCCGGTGAGGAGAGCATTACAGTAATCCAGCCTGGATGATACAAAGGCATGGACAAGTTTCTCTGCATCTGCCAGATTGAGTGTTGGACGGAGTTTGGCGATGTTCCTGAGGTGATAGAAAGCTGTCTTATGGAGGTGTTTGATGTGGGTGTCAAAAGTGAGATTGAGTCCATTTTAACACCAAGGTTGGTGACAGATGTGGAGAGAGGTACGTTTTGACCCGAGAAGGTAATGCAGGTGATGGTGGAAGAGCGGAGTTGATGTGGTGTGCCAACTAGGATGGCTTCTGTTTTTGAACTGTTTAGCTGAAGAAAATTGAGTTTCATCCATGTCTCTATGTCCTCCAGGCAGGTGGTGAGTGTGGATATAGAGTTGGAATCAGAAGAAGTGGGGGTTGTCCTCATATAGAGCTGTGTGTCATCAGCATAGCAGTGGTAGGATACCCCATGCCTGCTGATTATATTACCCAGGGGAAGCAGATAGAGGGTGAAGAGAGTGGGGCCCAGCACTGAGCCCTGGGGGACACCGCAGGTGGATATGAGGTGAACCAGTTATGTATTTTATCAGAGAGTCCAATAGTGTATTTCAGATGGTGAAGGAGGATGTTATGGTCAATTGTATCAAAAGCAGCTGTTAGGTCCAGGAGGATGAGTAGAGATGGGGAACCGGTATCTGCTGCCATCATGAGGTCATTTGTGACCCTGACCAAGGCTGTTTCAGTGCTATGGCCAGGGTGGAAACCAGACTGAAACTTCTCGAAAAGGTTATTGTCTTTGAGATGATCGTGAAGTTGTGCTGCAACTGCCTTTTCTAGAACTTTGGACAGAAATGGAAGATTTGAAATGGGCCTGTAGTTGGAAAAAACCTCTGGATCCAGGGTGGGTTTTTTTAGTAGTGGTCTGATGACAGCAGTTTTTAACGCAGATGGAATATGGCCGGCCAGGAGCGAGTGGTTTATGATCGTGGTGATTAGTGGAGAGATGGCAGAGGTGTTTGTCTTTAGCAGAGCTGATGGGAAAGGGTCCAGAGCACAGGTGGTTGGCCTTGTGTTTTTGATCATATCCTCCACTTCTTCCTGTGTGACAGTTGAGAAGGAGCAAAGAGGCTGGACAAACTCAGATAGTGGGTCGGTGGTTGTGAGCGGCAGGACAGCAGTGGCGGAGAGGTGTGAGCGGATATTTTTAACTTTTGTCGGAAAAAGTGGTGTGCATAGTGCACCTATCCTCAATGGCCTCAGGATGGGCAAGTGAGGGGGGTTAGAGAAGATGATTTAGAGTAGAGGAAGGTTGATATGGGTTACCAGGGCTGGTGTTAATAATGGTGGAATAAAACTTGACTGCGCGTCTCTCAGAGCTTCGGCATAGGCCTTCCTGTGTTCTCTATATGCCTGTTTGTGAACAGTCAGTCCAGAAGCCTTGAGCCGCCGCTCGATGACACGCCCAGCAGTCTTCATTTTATGCAGCTCGCAGGTGTACCAGGGTGCTGAGCGTGAGAAGGAGACTGACCTGGATTTTATAGGGGCATGAAGGTCCAGAAGACTGCTCAGGGACTGGTTGTAGGAATCCACTAAGTCAGTGCCAGAGAGGAAGTTGGTAGAGCCAATGGAGAGAGATTTGAGGTCCAGAGCCAGGGCATCCATGTTAATGTTTTTCAGATTCCTGAAGTGGATCTGCCGCGTGGGTTTGATGTGGGGAGAAGGGAAAGACAGCTTCATTGATATTATTTTGTGGTCAGACACACCAAGGTCAAAACCTGTAGGTCGGTGATGAGGGCGGAGTTTGCGATGACCAGGTCGAGTGTGTGTCCCCTTGAATGTGTGGGGACATCAACATGTTGTTGTAGGTTTAGGGAGTCCAGTAGCTGAAGGAGATCGGTAGCAGAGTGGCATGAAGGGGAGTCAACATGAATGTTTAAATCTCCTAGGATTATGGTATTTCCAGATGTAGTGCAAAGTGTTGTGAGGAGATCAGACAATTCTGGGATAAAAGTGGAGTTGGGTTTAGGGGCCGGTAGATGAGAAGAACAGTCATGGGAAAGGGGGCTTACATTTAAATGCAAGACACTCACAAGATGTTATTGTGGGCAGCGGGATGGGGGACAGCTCCAGGTCCTGTCGGTGGATGACTGCTAGGCCGCCACCACGGCCGGTGCTGCGTGCTGCCTCCAGGTAACTGTAACCGGGGGGACAGGCTTCATTGAGGGCAGAGTAAACCTCTGGCTGATGCCAGGTTTCAGTTAGGCACATTAAGTCCAGTCCTTTCTCCCTGATGTGTTCTTCAATCAGGGTGGATTTATTGCTGATGGATTGAGCATTGAACAGTTCGATTTTGACCAACGAATGTGGGATGAATCTCTGTATAGGTCGCAGAACACTGAAATCTGCTCCACGCAGACTGGAATCCGCTCCATGAATTGTATCCAACCCAGTGCGCCGGGATCTCGACCATAGAGACGGGATGTTTGTAGCAGAGCAGTTTAGCTGGTTATGGAAAATAAATGTTCGGCCGAACCTCTGTGAATGTAACGAGGGCGACGTAGAAGACCAAGCTCGTTGATGATGGGGATGTTGAGTCCAGGTGCAGTTGCGAGTTTTAGTCGGCGGAGTTGTGAGACAGTATAGCAGAAAGCCATTCTAACCAACGAAGGATGTTGCCTGGCCACGCTAAACCGGCCGCCCGAGTGTCTCGGTAGGAACTAAAGTTGTTAAAGTCTCAGATGGAGAAACGGCGAACAGACAACGCCAGCGTCCTCTCCGATCTTCAGTTGTGAGTTAGTTGAGTAGCGGTGTCATCCGGGGTGGGGGGGGGGGATAGCTCGTCAGTAGCCAGCTAGATTGCAAGTTAGACGTCGCAAAGCCAAACCACACAGCCAACTGAACAATAAGAACCGAAGCATGTAGATAGAGATGGCAAAAGGTCAAAAGAAAAGCTGCAGAAAATCAAAAACAAAAAACAAGAAACCGCGTCTGACGGAGCGGCGTTAAATTCGCCAGCGTCCCCGCTACACACCTGTGACAGCTGTCAGTCATCTACTTCCTCTAGACAAACTTCATTCGTTAATTAGTGATGTGATGTCGTCCTTTTATGCATTTCTTTGATTCCCTTGATTTAGTTTGTCCGTTTTTCATTTTATAATTGTGTCTTACCATTCTATTTGTTTTGCCTTGATTCTCTGTAGAGCACTTTGTAAACTTTGTTTTTTAAATCTAGTAATTTATCACATGCAACCTGCTCACATTAGCTGTTAGTATCAGGTGTACATGCTAGTTGGTTTGCATGCCACTAGGTTGGTTTGTATGCAAGTAGGTTAGTTTACATGCTAGACGGTTGGTTTACATGCTAGTGGATTGGTTTGCATGCTAGTAGTTTAGTTTACAAGCTCCCACTAGCATGCAAAACAAACCACTAGCATTTAAACCAACCCACTAGCATGTAAACTAACCTACTAGCATGTAAACTAACCTATTAGCATGTAACCCAACCCACTAGCATGTAAACTAACCTATTAGCATGTAAACCAACCTACTAGTATGTAAACCAACCTATCATGTAAACTAACCTACTTGCATGTAAACCAACCTACTAGCATGTAAACCAACCTACTTGCATGTAAACCAACCTATTGGCATGCAAACTAACCTATTAGCATGTTACCCAACCCACTAGCATGTAAACTAACCTACTAGCATGTAAACTAACCTACTTGCATGTAAACCAACCTAGTGGCATCAAAACCAACCGACTAACAAGTTGGTTTTCATGATAGTAATTTAGTTTACATGCTAGTAATTTAGTTTACATACTAGTAGGATAGTTTACATGCTAGTAGGTTAGTTCACATGCTAGTGGGTTTACCTGCTAGTAGGTTGGTTCACATGTGGGTAGCTTACACACCTACTCCAGAGAAAGCTGCACACGTTAGCTGTGAGAAAAGGAAAAGTTTCCCTTGCAACATGAAACAAATCCCCTCGTAGAAAATGCCAGAGTTTGACAGAAAGGCAAAACAGTGTAAAGGTCTTATCTTGATGACCTGCTTAGACTGATACAGCAAAATATTGGCATTTTAATAAAAACGCCTCCTGACATTTCTGTCACTTTCTAATTCTTTTCTGTCAAGGTGACCTTTCCTTAGTCTCCACCGTGAGCTTTTCCTCGCGCTCACATTATCAAGACGCTTTGGTCTCTCACGTACACTGCCGGCGGGAGTAAGCTACATTTTTATAATACCATTAAGGCATATTTTTAAAATATGCACTCAACGGAAATATTGTAGAGAATAAGACGCTTTGTTTTAGAGACTGAAACTAATTGTTTATTACCTCAACATCTCATTCTCAGCGTCGGCCCGTCTTCAGTCTAAATTAATTCATGTTCATCCGTCTATTACCGTCTGCCTCTCAAATTAATCTGCTAGGCGACCTTTTACAGCAATCATTTGTCATGTGACTGAACTTCAAAAGAGATGCAATTGTTAGCGCGGTAAGAAAAAAACAAAAAACAAGAAGATGCGCCGCGTCATTTCGTCGCTCATTACACGATTTAAGCGGCGTAAAAAAACGCTGAGCCGTAGCTTAAACCGAGAAAAAAACTTTCTTTCATTATTGAGACACTCGAGCATTGAATATTTGTCAGCTTGTTCCCAGACACATCAATGCACAAGCAGCACACACAGCTCGAAAAGCCCATTTAATTAGCCGAGCGTCTCGAAAAGCAGTCGTGGAGCCCAGACATCTTAAAGACCTAAACGAGACGTCAAGCAACTCCGGCGTATCGTCCCCGAGAAACCGGCCGCCGTCGTGTCTGAATGTTTTGTGGGCGACCTTTGAAGCGCGCCACGCCAGGGCCCTCGCCGCTCAAACGCTTTAAATCGCTATCGGTGTGGTGCGCCGACTCCGTTCTGGAGCGCGCTCGCTTCCCACCCGCGAGCGGCGAGTCGATTGCTACCGGAGCTCGTTTTGACACACGAGTAGATCCCCGTCCGCCAACACACACCCTCCCGGGAGTCGGCACGGCACTAATGGTGTTAAAACAGATAGTTCTGATCAGCCAGGGGGGGAAGGCACCCACTTAATCATTAGATTCCACTTATCCAGTGAAATGTGTCAATATCAAACGTATGGATTAGATGCTAAATTTCTTTTAGCTAACGCTTTTATCTAAAGATAAAATGTATTCACTACTACGGGGAGCATTTCAGGGTTAATAATAATAAAACATCTATTTTATAAGGCGCCTTTCAAGGCACTCAAGGTTGCCGTGCAACACATTAAAAACAGTTCAAGGATGGACACAGTTGAAAAGCAGAATAGTTGAAAAGCAGAACTGTCTACACAGCTACAGGGAGCCTGATTAACCCCCTGATTAAAAAATGGACCTGCTAACCTCTGACCAAATGCTACATTTCATTTAGCTAACGCTTTTATCCAAAGTGACTTACAGACATGTTGCATTCAGACACCGTAGAGACAGCTGCAGAGATTATTTCAGGGTTAAGTGTCTTGCTCATGTAAACATTGTCTAGGGCAGGGATTGAACCACCAACCCCCAGATTGAAAGACACACCTGCTAACCACTGACCCACTAGTAGAGCTTGATTCCTTCGCATAGAAAACTGATCGCCATATATTTATTTATTTGAATGCGTGTTACTTGCATAACTCAAAACTGTATATGCCATTTGGTGGGATGGTTGGTTGTTATCCGGGGACCATTTGATTCGATTTTGGGATTGATCGAGTCAAAGATCAAGGTCGTGAAAAGGTCAAAATCTTCTTGAATCGCATGCCATTTGGTGGGATGATTGGTTATTATCCGGGGACCATTTAATTTGACTTTGGGATTGATTGGGTCAAAGGTCAAGGTCATGAAAAGGTCAAAATTGTCTTTCTCCCATAGCGCGGTCAATTTTTATCCAATTGGCATGCAACTAATGCCAACATGTTCATCATTCAATGCCCAATCTTGTGATGTGCGAAGGTATGCGCTCTACCTTGTGCCCGTTCTAGTTCTGCATGTTATCAGATGTTAATACTGGTGCTTAAGGACTTCTGGGTTCTCTATGAGGAGACATTTCGAGAATAGGCAAACGATGTAGATCGGTACTGGGACGTCATACAGAGTCGCCGGATGTCCGGTGGAAAGACATCACACACACATATAACACACATCGACATGCACATTTACATTTGTCCTGATTTGGCGTGACTTAAAGAAAGCCTCGTCAACTTTTTTATGTTATAGAGCCACCGACCGACTATTACGATTAAAGCGTGAGCGACTGATGCATCATTTTCAGAGCACTTAGCACTTAACCACTTGTAAAGGGAATGCCACCCCCCCCCCTTACATTTAATATTGAATAGCAGCCAAAGCCATAAAGGTATTGATTAGCCCACCTACGAGACCACTTACATTTACAGCATTTGCAAGTTGTCATTACAGTGTAGAACTCTTCTGCCTTTGTGGCCGTTAGACTTTAGCCAAAAAGCTATTTAGTTCCTTTTGTTCCTTGCATTATGCGGCAACATGTGACTTCCAGAAGTTTTTTGTTCCATTAGTGATCCAAAAAGTCAAAGTTTTGTGCAAACTGGTAACATATATGTGTGAAAATTAAACTACTAAAAATGTTATTGGTAAAAAAATAGTTAATTTCCTTAAAAAAAAAAGATTGTACAAGATTGCTCATGTTTGATAAATTTAGAGGTCCTTTTTGTTTTGCTTTGATTTCACTGCATAACCATCAATGAAAAAATATATTTTTGGTGGTCTATTCATCTCTATCCATATTGTTACTATATCAAATACAGTTAATGATAAATCTTTGAATACCTTTGTTTACTGTGATAATACTGCTGAGGAATAACATTTGTTTTTTAATAATAATTGTGTTTAAAACGTCTCCAGTGTTTTCTTCACCCCTTCAATATCACCGAGGAGATGACTGTGTCATTCTTCTGCTCTCACTAGGCTCTCTCTCTCTTTTTTATAATTGCCTTCTACTTATTCTCGGGCCACAGGCGAGATGGCGCTGTATGTTAATCGTGCCGGCCTGCAGACATCGCACAATGTGGCGAAACTAATAATCTGAGGTCTCGGATTAAAAAAAATAATAATAACGTTCGCGGATGACCCTAAAGCTGCTATTTGTTTGCGTTCGGTCCGTCTCGTTTCCCCCGAACGGGTTCCGACGTGCAAATCAAGCGATAGTAAAAAAGAAATAGCAAGAATTACCCAAAAAAAAAATCAATGGTCAATTTGGTACCAGAGGAAGCTGGACAAATTCCACTCAATAAGTCATGCTTAACTCAACACTGATAAATAATACATCATATTCCATTATTGCAACTATCCAATCACATTAGGCAATAACAATGAGAGCAAAGGGAACAGGTGAGTGGGAGTCAGCTCAATTTCATCCCATAAATAAGGGCGAGCCGGCCAGCTGGGGCTCCTGCAAGTGGCTACATGAAGACTGACAGCTGCCAAGATAGCACGCCGACTTGTCAGAGCCGCGGATGACCTCAGATGTCTGGCGAGTATTTTCGGAGGGGTTGTGAAACGAAGGCGGTGGCGGTGGCAAGGTCAGAGGCAACGTGTTTGAATTTCATTTCTTTTTCTTTTCAGTTTTAAAAAAAATAATAAGGCGCACGCTATTTATACCGGCGCTAGTTTTCTTTTCTTCCTAGTCCTTCCCTCTGAGGAAGCACAGTTTTTAATGAATCTGCGGTGGCTTGTCTGTCTGCGCTTAACATGATTATCGGTGTATTTATTGACTGCACACGCAGTGACAAATCAAATCTAGAGACTGGAACCCGTCAATAAACAACTGCGAGAGACTAAACGTTTGACGTGTGGGTCAATCACCATTATAATAGGAATATATTATGTTTTTACAGCGTGGTAAAAAACAACACAATGTACGGTTTGTGTGAACAGCTTTGAGATGACCACACACAACAATGAAGGTGTCATCTGGAACCGACAATGGTTCCACAAAGAACCTTTTAAACCAGGGTTCCTCAAAGAATCATTTCCTTAGAGAGTTCTTCAAAGAACCTATACAAGTGTCTCAAAGAACCTTAAGAAATTGGTTATTTAAGGCACCATTTTTGGTTCCACAATGAACCATTTCCTAAAGAGTTCTTCAAGGAACCTATAAAGGTGTCTCAAGAAATAGTTTTTTAAGGCACCATTTTTAGTTCCAGTAAGAACCTTTCAAACCAGGGTTTTTTTTAAAGAACCATATCCTTAAAGAGTTATTTGAAGAACCTATAAAGGTGTCTCAAAGAACCTTCCAAACATGGTTCTTTAAGGCACCGTTTCTGGTTCCACTGAAAGCCTTTCAAATCAGGGTTCTTTAAAAAAACATATCCTTGAATAGTTCTTCAAAGAACCTATAAAGGTGCCTCAAAGAACCATAAAAAATGGTTCTTTAAGGCACCATTTTTGGTTCCGCAAAGAAGCTTTCAAACCAGGGTTCATCAAAGAACCTATGAAGGTGCAGTTAACGAAAAAATGGTTCTTCAGTAGATGATGGTTCTTTGTAGAACCACAAAGCCTTTTAAAGAACCTTTTTCTGTGTTCACATCACACACAATGTGGGCTATTAGAAGTGAGTCTATCATCGCTGCCTCCTAAATATCTCAAATTTAGCCTCAAAGCAAAACGATATTAGCTGGATGTCGATAAACTAGACACGAGTTATGACTGGAAGTCGATGCAAATTGACTAATCGTCCCAAGAGGAAGTAAATAGTCGGTGATCTAGTCGAAGGCTCAATTTCCTCAATCATGAATGCACAGATCCTTATTTTGTATTTGTCTTGAAAGCTAGAAATGTGTTTATCTGAACATGAATTACAGTTCTCGTGGTACTTTCCTTTGGCAGAACTTTTAAGCAGTAGCAAATCTTTTATTTAGATTTTTGGCATCTCGCTCTTCAAAAACAGCCATTTTTCCCACTCCCCCTCTTTGCCATGCAGAGCGGACCATTAAAGTCACTGGGAGCCGGGGCTGAGGTATAACGCTGTCACACGGAATACCTGATAGCCCAATTGTCTTTTGTCAACGCTCTCGCCGGAGTGAGATAAAAGAAGAAAAAACTCTTCTGAACCCCGGCAATTGTGAGCGATCACGTCTCGAGGCAAATCACCGTCATACGTCACATTTCGGCTTGTGAACGTATCGCCGAGAACACCTTCGCTCTGCACACTTCCAGATCGCAGCGCCGGGATATGTTAAGTCTGTTGATATGAGAGTGATTTACCTCCCCCGGTACGTTGGGACGGATTATTGGGGATGTCTTCGGTGTGAGGGATGACGATAACGCCGTGACCCACCACAACCTTTTGGGGATTTACATCGACACACTGGAGCACCGCACCGGAAGACGGGACTACGGTGTTTGATATAAGGATCATCTTGTATTTTGAGACTGTAGCTTTAATAACCATCAACCAATGGCAGAATAAATCGATGATAACACATAACTTTCGAAATTGAGAGATGTTGATAACCATCCACGGCTCAGAGTTTTTCACCGTGAATTAATATTTTAACTTTTCAAGGTTTTATTTGCAAATTTGTGCCTAGACCAACAGTTCAGACCCATTGGAAAGCCATGCAGAAATTCATGCAGAAATAACACTATAATAAGAAAGAAAAATAAAAATTATAAAATAACTATATATATTATATATACTATATAGAAGTTGGTAATATGTAAAAGAACAAGAACGGTGCTAATATGTACAGTTTTAAACACAGGTTTTAAATTACAGATAGTAATAATACGTCACATATTGCATATGATATATGTAGTGAGGTAGTGTTGGGTTATTACACATATTTAATGTATTTTAAAGTAGATGCAGCTCTGTGTTAAACAACCCCCATGTGAGCTGATTCTATTTCACTTCCCCCCCACATAACATATCTGAAGGCCTGCATAACTAATGAATGCATTCATTTAATATTTGACACAGAGCCGAGTCCGATAACTCCCAGTCTGGACAAGATGAGCACAAACCGTTGGAAGACTTCACTTCTTTTAATATTAAATTGACTCGTCACAACTAATCACACGGAATATTGGCAAAGTATATATATTTTTTTGTGAGATTAGAAGTTGATTACACTCTGACTATCTCTGATATTTCTACGAAGCCAAAGAGCTGTCACAAGGCCATAGATGCATTCAAAGCCACCCTCAGAAGGTAGTAGATGCATTCGAAGCCACCCTCAGAAGGTAGTAGATGCATTCAAACCCACCCTCCGAAGGTAGTAGATGCATTCACCCCCATCCCCTTACAAGGGCGTAGGTGCATTCAAACCCACCTTTACAAGGCCGTAGATGCATTCAAAGTCACCTGAAAGGCATAGATGCATAAAAACCCAACCTCAGAAGATGACTGGAAGAAATACACTGTAGAGAAAGTTACCTTTTCTTTCTGATCGCTGTATCAAATACTTCAAAAAACATTCTCCAAGGGATTTCACCTGTGGCTTGGCAAAGTTGATGAACCCTGCTCTGGCTGGACCATCGAGTGGTTCGACCTTTCAGCACAAAGAAACAATAAAATAAGGAAGTCTACAAAGAAATGTGTTCAAAAAAGTTGTAATAGTATCCCCAAAAAATATTTAGATGGTAATAAAAGAGAAATGTTTCTAGCTAAAATAGCAAAAAATTGCTTAGCAACAGGAAAACGTTCAATTTGCGTGATAAAAAAGGTACCTTCAATCATGTCTCGCACAGAAGGTACATTTTTTTGCGCATTTTGACAAGTTTGGTATCTTCTCTTTGCATATTTGATATTTGCTAAATGAAAACAACCATTGCATTGTTTTATTCAACCTTTTCGCATGTCGACAGAATTTCTTTTTTCAGTGAAAATCTTGAGAACCTTTTTTAATCAAAGTAGATCGAAAGCCTGAATCACAACATTTACTGTGTGGACTATTCACCTACAACGTTATTTTAACGTTCTGCCCATCTGAGCCATAATGACACCGGCATATCCCTTTTGTCTTCACAGTGGTTGCTTAGATACCTTGTTGCTGTACCACAGTGATTAGGCGCTTCCGAAAATTAAACGACGACCAGCTTCGACTTCTTTCGCCTATATTTTTATTTCACTTTACTGCAGTGTTTTTGCTCTTCGTGTGTCATTAGCGATTACGTGTCGCGTTGACTTTCATTAAGCTTCCCGAGAGCATGGATCAATATTTTTAAGGGGATTTGAAGAAGTTAAATAAAGGAGATGAAACTAAAGACCGTAAAATGTGTTCCGCAGAAATATGGAGTTGTACCGTGGATTCCCACTGCAGTGCGACTGGAAAACAGACACAAACAGAATGCAACGGTATCAGATGGAACTGATTTAGAGAAGGCTCAGGACTGTGTGTGAGACATAGACGAGGACGAGGGAGTGAGTGCATGTCAGTTTAGTGCTTAAGTGACTCAGGTTATTTGAAACTCTCTATATGTGTTTTTACCCTCGTATATTTTTTTTATGTGCAGACTCAACAAAGAATGATTTCTGAGGACAGCTCGCTCAACTGGAATTTTTTTTTGAAGGTTTGAGCATTACACAAACATCAGTAGTAGCCTTTACAAATTGTACCGTAACTTAAGTGTTCTGTAATGTCTGCAGGAGGAAGTTCCTTTTTTTTTTCTCTACATGGAAGTTATGGGATAATGTTGGCATTCATAATGGGAATAAACGTTGATGTCCTCGGGGAAATGAGGTATCCCACACCTGCATAGCAAACATACGTTGTTGAATTGTTGCTGATCATTATAATGCTTCTTCGATTGCAGAAATAGTAGGAGTGTGTGTGGTTGCCTTTTTGCTTGTGATTGTATGATGCATGTATAGTAAGGCGGGCTGTTTGTGAGCAGCCATGCACATTATGGCAGCATCTACATCAGAGAGGACCAAGTCGTTGATTTGGAAGCCCCAATTTAGTTTTTGTAGTCAAGACAGAGAAATACAGACTCAAGTACTAAGTCAAGTCCTAGAAATCCAGAGTCAAGTCTTACAAATCCAGAGTCAAGTATTAAGTCAAGTCCTACAAATCCAGAGTCAAGTCCTACAAACCCAGAGTCAAGTCTTACAAATCCAGAATCAAGTCTTGCAAATCCAGAGTCAAGTTCTACAAATCCATAGTCAAGTCCTACACATCCACAGTCAAATCCTACAAATCCACAGTCAAGTCTTACAAATCCAGAATCAAGTCTTACAAATCCAGAGTCAAGTACTAAGTCAAGTCCTACAAATCCAGAGTCAAGTCCTACAAATCCAGAGTCAAGTCCTACAAACCCAGAGTCAAGTCCTACAAACCCAGAGTCAAGTCTTACAAATCCAGAATCAAGTCTTACAAATCCAGAATCAAGTCTTACAAATCCAGAGTCAAGTCCTACAAACCCAGAGTCAAGTCTTACAAATCCAGAGTCAAGTCCTACAAATCCAGAGTCAAGTCTTACAAATCCAGAATCAAGTCTTGCAAATCAAGAGTCAAGTTATACAAATCCATAGTCAAGTCTTACAAATCCAGAATCAAGTCTAACAAACCCAGAGTCAAGTCATTAGTTAAGTCTTGCAAATTCAATCAAGTCCTGCAAATCCAGTCAAGTCCTACACATCCAGAGTCAAGTCCTATAAATCCAGATTCAAGTTCTACAAATCCAGAGTCAAGTCCTACAAATCCAGAGTCAAGTCCTACAAATCCAGAGTCAAGTTCTACAATTCCAGAGTCAAATCTTATAAATCCAGAGTCAAGTCTTACAAATCCAGAATCAAGTCTTGCAAATCCAGAGTCAAGTCCTATAAATCCAGAGTCAAGTTTTACAAATCCAGAGTCAAGTCTTACAAATTCAGAGTCAAGTCTTACAAATCCAGAATCAAGTCTTGCAAATCCAGAGTCAAGTTCTACAAATCCATAGTCAAGTATTACCAATCCAGAATCAAGTCTAACAAACCCAGAGTCAAGTCATTAGTTATGTATTGCAAATTCAATCAAGTCCTACAAATCCAGTCAAGTCCTACACATCCAGAGTCCAGTCCTATAAATCCAGAGTCAAGTCCAAAAAATCCAGAGTCAAGTCATACAAATCCAGAGTCAAGTTCTACAAATCCAGAGTCAAGTCTTACAAATCCAGAGTCAAGTCTTACAAATCCTCAGTCAAGTCCTACAAACCCAGAATCAAGTCCCAGGTCAAGAGTTACAAATCCAGAGTCAAGTCCTTTCTCGCTATACCACAACATAAACCTATACCACTATATATTTACCTATGCATATATAATAACCTAGACCACTATACAGTACATACCTATACAACTATATAGGCATATCCCACTATGTATACTACCTATACCACTATATATATATATATATATATATATATATATATATATATATATATATATACCTATAACACTATATATACCTATACCACTATATATACCTATACAACTATATAAAGTCACAAGTCTCTGGTGTTAAAGTCCACATTCCAGCTGCAAGTCTTTTTGTATTTTGGGATTTCTGTGAAGTCTAAAGTCATCACATTTGTGACTGCAGGCTACGCTTGGAATAGGAAGTATTGATCACGTATTCAAAGTGCTACGGGTGAGTAATCTAAAAGGCTGTGGGTGAGAAAATCCAATCCCTTCCAGGGTTCTGGACCCTTTTTAAAAGCTGGAAGTTAGACGAAGAAATCGCACACATTTTACGCCAAGGAACACTTAATCACATCTGTCTTGACACAGCATTTATGAAGTGTTTGGCTTTAGTGCTTCTAATTTAGTTTGTGTTATTATTTTTCCTTGCCACGGGATACTCCTCAAACCTCTTTTTTAGCATCGGTAATCATCATTTACTATTTGCTGCATCATTGATTGTTTCCCAGAAGCAGCGGTTTGAGACACAAACACAACGTAAACATCCCAGATTGAAATACAGGGCAGCCGCTCAATAGGGCCGTTTCCTCCCTGAAAGGAATTACAATTGCAGACTCGATAATCGCAAATCACTAGATGGCAAAATATTACGCGGCTTGAATGACATCTTCTCCGAAGCAAGTCGTCGTGCATTGTACGAGTTTATGAACCAGATGTCTCGGACATGCACGGATGGACAACCTGTTTCATGCCAGCAGCAGTATATTTAAATGCTTGAATATCCTATGCCTCCAGCATATTCATTATGTCCCAGTATTGTCTGAGAACATTGGACACCCTCTCTAGTAATATACCATTTAGAAAAAAAATAAATGTATTGCCAATTATTGGCTTCATATATCAATCAATCAATGAAACTTTTATTTCAGACTCAAGGTCCGGATAGTACAAAACATTCAAATAGAATAATAATAATGAAATACACACGAAAGCTTAAGTAAAATATATCAAATTAAAAAATATATCTTTTTTATTCAATGTTTAACCTCCACATTGATGTGATTTGAAAGTGGTACTGACTATTGGGATAAAACCTCTAATACATGACACGTTCAGCTTTTGCTTCATACGTTTTTTAAGTACTATAAAAAAGCAACATGTATTTAACCTCTCACTGCTTCATTTCATGTATTTGAATACAAATCCCTGGTTGAAGGTAATGCGGGGTGACCCCGTCATAGTTAAACTTTTCATTAGTAAAAGGTTACAGCCAGTGTGTGGCCATTGATGGCACATGTCCTTGAGATACACACACAATAAAAATGCTTGATTAGACAGCTCTGGATGCGATTGCCATCTAAATGCTTCAAATTAAAGTAGGGGGAGAATATTAAAAAGGTATTTTTTCCATCTCTTTTTGTCCTGATCGCAGGGCTTCAGTACATAGTGACCATGTTTAAACGCATTTGAATAACTGGCTTAGTTGGACTGAAATCAAATTATTCATTCCATGTAAACACCTTTGTTCGACTATCTGCGGTCCGACTACGATCCGATTAACACCCCTGGATAACCCGATCCGATCCGGTTGATAATTCGACTATCGCGGCATGTAACGGTGATTTGGATTATGAACTGGATTTTGCGTCTTTGCAAGCGTAAATGGCCGTACCACCACGAGTTGTCATGAAAACAGCGCTCCCTGTCGTATCGGAGGTGACATGCTTTCATTTCAGCCAATGATTCAAATTACTCACTGCCATGTATATTAGGATAATAGCAGATCCCCCAAAAGATAGCATAGTCTGACTAAAGCAAGATTTGTATTATACCATCGTGTAAACACACCGACTGTAATATTTTCTCTCAACCCCAATTGACGTACTGCTGCTTCATGTCGGTGTTAATTGTTATCCATCACAATGTTTGTGTGCGTGTGTACAGAAAAGGTGTGATCGCACCTAGCGTCTTTGGAGTTGTGTATTCAAAGCTGCTCTAATCAGTATTTTAACCGTGGGCACATGGCGAGGTGTATTGTGGAATATGTTCTCATAAACAAACAGATAATAATCCCTCCTCGGCTCCACATGGTTCCATTGAGCATTTCACCGTCGGAGCTCTTCAGAGACTTGGTACTGGATGCTGCCAATCCCACATGGTAGATGGTTAAAAACTAATAGTCTGATATCTAAGAGATGGTATGCACCAAGAAAATAAATGCTGTTTGCTTGCAAGTTTGCATATCAGAGGTAACACTTTGTCCGCGTTGTATTTATGTCCTGTTCACGCAGGTTCAAAGGCAGAAGTGTTCATAGGGGATGAGTAGAACGCCGGAGCTATTGAAGAATATCTGCAAACTGCAGGTTTTCCTTCTCCACCAGTCCAGTTCCTAATTAGCCGTAGCACATGTGATTAAAATAAGCTACAAGAGATGCCTGCACATGTTCTGGAAGGACTGATAGACAGTTAATAATTGCACTGGATTGTCCATGCTGCACTAAATGTACAATGCGATTGTGCAGGGCTCCCATGTTCCTGAATAGGCCTGATGATTGAGCCAGGCCCGTTTGATTATAATTAGACAATTAAAATGCAACAAATAGGACCTCTTACATAACGGCACGTCTCAACCAAAGCAAACGGCGGATGCCAGAATAATCACATGTCTGCGGGGGGGCTGCGTGCTTTTGAACTCTTAAGAACATTTACACAGTAGCCATAGCGGAGAGGCTGTTGGCCCAGAACTTGACCTCAAAATCCAGACCCAACTGCGGGACTAATCAATTACATATTGATGAAGTGTTGTAAGTTTGTATCTTACACCGCGCCACCTTTTTGGCACCGGTACAAACGAGAGGAAGGTGCCAGTACAGCTAAAATTAAGCAGTGTCGCAACAGCTATGACTCTCGCTCCCACGGAGGTGCCAATCCCCTTCTCCACTTGGCAGAGGCTCTTCCTCCCGGTAGCCTCTGGTAAGATCCTGCGTGCCAAGACATATAAACACGGTGATGGTTACGCTGGAGCCGCTGCTGCTGATATCTGGAATGAAAACCCTGGCTGACTTTGACAAACTGATTAGCGAGCAGACGGGTAACAGAAGATTAATGTGTGTAATTATCAGCGACGGGGCTTATCTCCCGAGAAGATTCTTGTATTTATTTTTTCGTGACAAAAAAGGATGGACTCTCAGTCTACTCTATGCCAATCTTTTATCTGATGCCAAGTACACCGTATATGTTTCGTATTCATCGGTAGGCGCCCGAGGCTACGAGCAAAGCGCAGGTAACACAATAATGATACACAATGATGTGCTTGAAATATTGGCTTCATAAAAGTCTCTGGATCGAGGCGATTTACCTCGCTTTTATTTTAGTAGGGCTTGATTTACTTCTGCAGGACGGGAGCCTTTCATGGTACGTCAATATCTCACATCTGGTTGTCTGGCAAGTCAAAATAATATGTTCATGCATGTTGAGTTTTGAATGTCCTGGAACCGATGCTGATTTACATCCAACCTCCCATTCATAAAACGTCCATGGTGCCCAAGCAAAGTATCCAATTGTCTTTATTCATCCTTCGACTATTAATCTAGTATCAGCTCAAGTGTGAATTCATTGAGGTCTGGGTCTTGGAATTCCTGCTATCAACTACGCCACTGCCCTGTTGAGACACCGCCCACTGATGAGACTCCGCCCACTCTGGAGACTCCGCCCACTCCTCCTCTCTACCTCGATGGTCTCCATCGTGGAATATGCCAACTATGAACTATTCATAATTTCTGTCATATTTATTGAATGTGTTTTAACTCTAAATCTGTCCATGACATATATTGTTCATCTGGTCACATGACATCCATTGTTTATCTGGTCACATGCCATCTATTGTTCATCTGGTCACATGACATCTACTGTTCATCTGGTCACATGACATCCATTGTTCATCTGGTCACATGACATATATTGTTCATCTGGTCACATGACATCCATTGTTTATCTGGTCACATGCTATCTATTGTTCATCTGGTCACATGACATCTACTGTTCATCTGGTCACATGACATCCATTGTTTATCTGGTCACATGACATCCATTGTTCATCTGGTCACATGACGTTTATTGTTCATCTGGTCACATGACATCTATTGTTCATCTGGTCACATGGCATCTAGTGTTCATCTGGTCACATGACATCTATTGTTCATCTGGTCACATGACATCTATTGTTCATCTGGTCACATGACGTCTATTGTTCATCTGGTCACATGACGTCTATTGTTCATCTGGTCACATGCCATCTATTGTTCATCTGGTCACATGCCATCTATTGTTCATCTGGTCACATGACATCTATTGTTCATCTGGTCACATGACATCTATTGTTTACTTGGGTACTTGACATCCATTGTTCATCTGGTCACATGCCATCTATTGTTCATCTGGTCACATGACATATATTGTTCATCTGGTCACATGACATCTAGTGTTCATCTGGTCACATTCAATTCAATTCAATTTCAATTCAGTTTATTTGTATAGCCCAGTTTCACAAATTACAAATTTGTCTCAGAGTGCTTTACAATCTGTACACATAGACATCCCTGACCCAAAACCTCACATCGGACCAGGAAAAAAAAAACTCCCAAATAACCCTTCAGGGGGAAAAAAAGGGAAGAAACCTTCAGGAGAGCAACAGAGGAGGATACTCTCCAGGATGGACAGATGCAATAGATGTAATGTGTACAGAAGGACATATTTAGAGTTAAAATACATTCAAGGAATCTGACAGAGTTTATCAATAGTTCATATTTAGGCATATTCCACGATGGAGAGTTTGGAGACCTCCCAAGTGGAGGAGTGGGCGGAGTCCCAGCAGGGCAGTGGCACAGCTGGCGACAGGAACTCACGATCCAACCATCGAAGGTCCATCAGCAGATGGGATCTATGCCGTCTCATAGGGTCCGATGACCCCATGAGACGTGAAGTCAGAAGGACTCCGGGGAGAAAGCAGAGTTAGTCATGTGTGATGGAGAGATGAAGATTCATCCATAGGAGAAAGAAAAGAGGAGAGAGGGGCTCAGTGCATCCTAAACATCCCCAGCAGCTATATGACATCTATTGTTCATCTGGTCACATGACATCTATTGTTCATCTGGTCACATTACATCTTACATTACATTTTTTGTCACCCAGTAGGGATGAATTCTAACTAAACAACTCAAGACATCCCCTTCAGCCTCAACGCCATGTTGTTTTTAGTGCTAATTGGGTTGAGCATGCTAAACTAGCTAACGCATGTTAATCTTGCTAACGCGCTAATTTTCTGAACATTGTATAAACGTGCCGATATTTAGCCGCAACTTTCAGAGTTGTGGCGAAATCTGTGCATAGTTAAAATATATCATTTCTGCAACGGTAGATGACTCCAATCCCACATTTTGCCATGATGCAACACACACACACACTCACACACACACAAAAACACGCTAAATAAACCTACGTTCTTTAGCTTAATTGCTAATTACAGTCCGCGCCGATCATTCACACTCAGTTTGAAGAAAGCGACGGGACCCCGCCGCGCTAACGCTGTATTTTTGGGGTTGAGAACGTGCGTCTTTTTAATTTGAGTTAGTTAAACATCCGCCGGTGACAGTCGTGACTCCTGCCTCCTCAACGTCCTCCCGCCGAGCCGCTCAGCCTCCAGACGGCGGCGGCTCGGTGCGGACAACCCCGGGACCGGAAAGCTGTCAAGCTCCCCGCCACCCGCGGGACAAGAGGTGTTATTAATGTAATATAACACGTGGAGCCACGGGAGAGGGTTACTGCCTTCTGAACGCTCCCCGCTAAACCGCCTGTTTGCCAGATGCCGCCGTGCGTCGGCTCGCCGCTGAAGACTCGCGGTGAAATACAAGCGAAATGAAAAGTGAACCCGCAGCGTTAGATTTTGGATGTTGTTTGTCTCTCCCCTCTCTGGAGGTGGCCGACATAAATGAATGATTGATAGTGAGGTTCAGTGTCTTTCAACATTCGCCCCAGAACACTGGCTTCTATCGCGCCTCACGCAGTGACCCCGGCTGACTCTGGCGTTTGAACACTACATCTATATTTATTCATTTATTATTCTTATTTTTTCCGCTATTTCTTCACCGCACTCCTGTTGTCGGTACACTACCTACCTCCTCCTTTCATCTCCGCCGAAGTGACAACTTCTTTTGGCAGCGGGATGCAGATGCTACATCTCATTTTAGCTCGCTGTCTGTTGTCAGACATAAATAAGCCTTTTGGTGTCACAACTATCATTTTATATTTCGTACAATTTTTTTGTTCCCCTCTCTCCCCATACGCTCTTTTAATACCCCATTAAGTAATAATTTCACGATTTTTTTTCCCCAGACGCTGAAATCCTTTTGACATCACGTTACGATTAATTAAATTAGCATAATGGATTTTAATGAAAATAATAAGTGCCTCAAAGACGGAGGTATTGCGTAGGGTTTTCACTCCAGTGTGAAGAATCATGTTGAATTCGTGCTGGTATTTTCGAAGAATACAATCTTCCTCGTGCCAAAATGCAACATGACAGTGTAGAGAGCAGAGCTTAGCCAATTAAAATGCTGCTTTTTATACTTTGAGTTAGAAAACATTGGTTTCAAACGTGCTATTTCATTGAAGACGAGTCTCAGAAATAATAGAAGAGGCTCTGATGTATAAAACCCACTCCGACAAATACAATCTGGACGGCGCGTGTTCGCAAAGAAGAACAAAAAGAGGGAAATAAAACGCGTTTCAATTCACCTGGACGGACACAAAGCAGACCGGACGAAAGAGAAGAAAGAAAGAAAAAGAGAGCGCTTCACATACTGCTTCAAGTCCGGGGAGGCGGAGTGGTGCGAGGCCCGAGAGGGGCAAGAGTTAACTGGCCGGCGCCGGATCGATTCCCGGGGTCAGAGCGGCGGCGGCCGGTGTGTGCAGAAGGTTGAGCGGCAGCGACGCGCTCCTCCTTAACTTACTGATTTCTCCTTTAACCCTCTGACTCAAAGGCTTTTATTTATTTTTTACCAGTCCCACTGTTCTCGCCGCACTCTTCTGAAAACCATGAAGAGCGCCGGTTCGCTCGGTCGATACGGCGACCGGGACTTTGAACAGTTAGTTCTCTTTAAAGGCGCATCGCGTCACACACGTTAGCTAGTCACTCGATGCCCTCTTTTTCTTCTCTTTCGGCCCGGTGTTCTGTCATTTTTTGCTGCCTTGTCAGAATTTGTTTATAGGTGTGTCTATCGATTCATGCTACCCTATACTATCACAATATGCTACCCCTGATATAATTCAATTTAGCATTCTTACATGAATGCATGTTATTGTACTATCAAAATATGCTTTTCTTTCAAAGTTCAATGTTTCACTTTTCACTGTTAAAGTGTTTATCTTCAACACTAAATACCTTAATAATAAACCAGTGCTTTATTATGATAATGTGAACAAACTCATGTTTACAATAATTTGTTGACACAAAAGAAATAGCAACTGCTTATCACTCATTAATCTATGTCTCATTACTACATATTATTACTACCTGTACAATATACATGCTGAATGTACTTTTAACGAGGCCAAAAGTGGAAATAATCTGGATTTTGAGGACGTCACTCCCCGTTATCAGACGTGCATCGACAGGGTGGCAAAACATGATGGGCGTGGCAAACAAACTCGGAAAATCAACTCGGCGCATGCGCAATACCACAAGGTATCAGTTCTCGGCAAGTAGCATGAAATGACAGACCACCGGCGACCCGGTCGCTCTGCATTCGGCGGTCTACTCAGACCCCGTTTACACGATGGGAAAAACACATATATTTTCATGCGTTTTGGCCTTTCATTTACACAAAAACGGAGGTTTTATCACAGAAACGATCATTTCTAAAAACTCCGGCCAAAGTGGAGATTTCTGAAAACTCAGTTTTTGTGTTTGCGTGTGAACGAGGTCAAACAGAGTTTGAGGTTGTCAAGCGACTAAGGCCACATTTACACATAGCCGGGTATTTACAGGTATTTAATATATATATATATATATATATATATATATATATATATATATATATATATATATTATTTTTTTCAATTTTAATATATACTTTTAAATGTAATATTGGTCTCTTACTATTCCAATTGTTTTGCTTTGACTCTGTGGAGCACTTTGTAAACATTGTTTTTAAAGGTGCTATATAGATAAAGTTATTATTATTATTACAGAAACTAATATTTCTGCCCCTCTGTCTTCAAAAATAACGTTGTACACACAAGGTTGTTTTCAACAAAGTTTCTGTTTCTATGAACCCTCATAAATACTCCGTCCGCATACGTCCCATAGGACGCTCGCATGACGTGAAGCATCTTTAGTCGCACACTGTGACGTTTGACCACCTAAAACTCTGTTTGACCTCGTTCACACGCAAACACAAAAACAGAGTTTTCAGAAATCTCCACTTTGGCCGGAGTTTTTAGAAATGATCGTTTTCTGTGATAAAACCTCAGTTTTTGTCTATATGAAAGGCCAAAACGCATGAAAATATATGGGTTTTCCCATCGTGTGAACGGGGACTAAAGATGCTTCACGTCATGTGAGCGTCCTTTTTAGAAAACAACCTTGTGTGTAAAACGTTATTTTTGAAAACGAAGGGGCAGAAATATTTGTTTCTGTAAATAACCGGCCATGTGGAAATGTGGTCTTAATTTGCCGCCCCCCCCCCCCCCCCCCCCCCCCCTCCTGACTCCTCGTGGGGCGTTGTTTGTGTAACCGGCGCTGTGCGTTCACCCGTGAGCCGAAGTTACATCCGAGTGCAAAGAATTAGCCGGCGCCGAGAGGCGAAAGCGCGGCTCGCGAGGGGGGGGGGGGGGTGAGCGGGGTCTCTAGACGCAGGCTAAATACATACCCGCGGTTTACTGACCATAATGATCGGCGCCGACCGCCTTCCAACACTCCGAAACCGCCGATTCTGATTTGATTAGCGAAGCGACTCGGTGGCAAAAACACAGACGGACTGGAGCGAGTCTCCCCGTCGGACGGATCCGCCTCCCGGGGCCGACGGCTCTCAATGTATCGGACCGACGCTCCGTAATGAAGCTGCCAATCATATTTTGTAAATGCTCATTTCTTATTTTTTTAAACCTTTACGCGCCTCGAGTCGTCTGGTTCGTCTCTCGGGGCCTTTCACGAAACCCCTCCAGCTCTTCTACAGAGACCGGCATCTACTCGCTTACGAGTTTTTCTTTTTGACAGGAAGTAGGCGGTACCCGTCAGCATTGTTGACTGAACTGGAGATGTATTGTAAGGAAGAATGGTCTAAAATACCTTCATCCAGAATCCAGACTCATCAGAGGCTAGAAGAAGCGTCTAGAGGTTGTTACTTCTGCAAAAGGAGGCTCTACTAAATATTAATGTGATTTTTCTGTTGGGGTGCCCAAATTTATGCACCTGTCTAATTCTCTTATGATGCATATGGCATATTTTCTGTTTATCAAATACACCTTATTTCACTGCTAAACTATCACTGTGTCCATGAAGTATTATATATATGAGAAAGAAGTTCCTGATCCAAATGCCCAACAATTTATAGATGAAAGTAATGCAGATTATCAGGGGTGCCTAAACTTTTGCATACGACTGTACATCCACATCTAATTGGAGTTGCTAATAGGCTAGGCTGACTAGACGTCCTCTTTTCCCCCAGACATGTCCTGTTTTTGAGACCTAAACAAAGCGTCCGGCACAAACTAGTATTTACAAATTTGGAAGTGGTATCTCCCTTACGTTCCACCTTCTTGGCGAGCTCTGACGGTATAGAGAACAGTCATTGGTCGACCGATCTCAGGGTTACCAGATACACGATAATTACCCTCCAAATACGACCATTTTGAGCCTTTTATACGATACTTCACCATCTCCAACCTGGCAACCCGGAGCACCTCGCCTTCTATACACTACTACCCCCCCACACTTGTATGTGTGTGTAAGCGTGTTATTCGCATAACTCAAAAAGAATTAAAGCGAATTGCATGCAATTTGGTGGGATGATTGGTTACTTTCCGGCCACCATTTGATTGGATTTTGGGATGGATCGGGTCAAAGGTCAAGGTCAAGGTCATGAAAAGGTACAAATCTTATTTTTACCATAGTGTGGTAAATTTTTATCCAATTGGCAACCAATGCCAGCATGTTGACATGACATCTGTCTATATATGTCTATATATTTAATTTAAGTTGACATTGCTGTATTTACTATATGTATATATATATATATAATATATATATATATATATATATATATATATAATAATATATATAATATATATATACACGTGAAAGTTTTCCATGGGATAGAGTCGGTGTGAAGAGATGCTGCGTGCTATAAATAGTGAGGCTGCACTGGAATATCAAGGACTCGGCATTAACATAGCGGCCCCCTGTCGACACGTTGCGTAAACAAGCCCGAAGTCTGCATTGTTGTGAAGTCGGAGGAGCAGCTGCGTCGTCGCGGCAACAGTAGCATGAAGACAACACGATTAAGAGTTTATTAATCACTTCTGTTGGCTCGCGCTCATCAGCCACTTATCAAACGGCAACTTTGATCATTCTTCTTCTTCTTCTTCTTCTTCTTCTTCTTCTTCTTCTTCTTCTTCTTCTTCTTCTTCTTCTTCTTCTTCTTCTCTCCCCTGTAAAGTGTCAGATTGTTTTAACGGTCTCTGGGCAGATGTTAAAAAGACACCAACAGTGTGAAAACAAAGTGTGAAGACGGCTGCGATCAAAGTAAAGGTGTCATTGATGAGATGTGAGGACGCCCTGTGCCCTCTCTTCATTTGTGTTCTCCCGCGCCGGAGATACCAAGAGAACTCTGCATATTAATCAAGACTGTGTGCTAATTGATGTCACCGTGAGGAATAACTGGGATGATACCAGTTGAAATTCTCAAATTAACCAAAAAAACAGAGCAAGAGCAACGTCTTCCTCCTTCGTGAGGAAGACGTCAGCCGGAAGCCGGCTTCATGAAATAGTAAGAACATAATAGCTTTTACGTTATTGGAACATGGCGTTGGTTTATGGAGCTCCGTATGCTACATCTCATGCAGACGTTCATTACGTTAGCTACTCGTCCAGCTCGATAATGATTGGACGGAGGAAATCCTCCCCGGGATGGATTTAAATAACGTGAACTCTGGACTCAGATTAACATTATAATTGGTTTAATACTTTTTGATTGATGGCAGCGGCTTCCCATTGAGGCTCAGCACAATCTGCAAGACATGAAACGTCTGTGAAACAAGTAGCGCCACGTGTTCTCCCGATTAAACGCCGGGAGGCAATGAACGCCACACAGGGCCCTTATCGCCGCCTCTTTGACTGGACCGCCGCTCGCTTTTCCCGCTCATTTTTTTCCCGCTCATTTTTTTCCCGCTCATTTTTTTCCCACTCATTTTTTTCCCGCTCATTTTTTCCCGCCCGTTTTCACACTCTTTTTTTCCGCTTGCTTTTTCACTGTTGTTTTGTTTACTCGCTTTTCCATGTTTTTTTTTCCCGCTCGTTTTTCCCGCTCGCTTTTCACGGTCGTTTTTTGTCACACGTTTTCCCGCTTGCTTTTCAGTCTTTTTTTCTACTCGTTTTTGTAGTTAGTTTTTCCACGCTCATTTTCGCGACTGCTTTTCCCGTTCCCGTTTTCCCCCTAACTCATCCTGCTCATTTTTCCAGCTCACTTATCCCGCTAATTTTTTTCCGCTCGCTTTTCACTGTCGTTTTTTCTACTTGTTTTTCGAGCTCGCTTTTCCCCCTCACATATCCCGCTCATTTTTCCTGCTCGTTTTTTTCCGCTTACTTTTCCCGCTCGCTTTTCCCGCTCTTTCGTTATTCTGAGACTTCCGTGTAAATTAGCGATAAGGAATCCACTCGCAGTCGATTTGCAACACCTGTGCGGCGCTTTCTCGTCGGGCGTCGAGCTGTCCTCTGCCGTCCTCTCGCTCTCCACTCACTCTGTCGTCTCACTTTCTTTTCTCCATTAATTAAGTATTCATTTTTCCCCTCATTTGATTCCGTCCCTCTCGCTAAACGTAAATCCTTTGTTGACAAATTGCTCCGAAGGACGCTATCGACGGCGCCGCGTTAATTCTCCCGTCTCTTTAACTCATCTCGCACATTTTCCGGCGGCGGCCTTTTGACATTTTATATTAACATTTCCGCGGAGGAAAGAAATAAAATAAAAGCATAATTTAATCTTATTATTTCCCCTCCATGCGCGTAACGCATTATAAGAAAAGAGAGCGTCGGGGAGAGAAGGAGGCGGCCGAGGTCTCGGCGGTGATGAGTCGCTCGCTGCCGCACGCCGTTTGTTATAAATACCGCCCGCCACAGAGCGGCTATAGGAGCTATGCATCACCCGGGCAGATAGGGCCAGTAAAGCGATGATGCGTGCGTCCTTGGCATGGGAGGAGGGGGGCGAGGGGGGGGGGGGGGGCGGGGCCTCATAGCCTTTATCTCTGGCAGGCATCTGCAGAGAGTCGCCGTCACAAGGTCAGCCTCGGAGTCGAAACATCAGCGGAACGCTCCGCCGTCGTAATTCATGTAACAGGCGAGCGGCGAGTGGCAGTTAGGCGCCGTTTGTTATTATTATTATTTATTTTTTTTCCGCAATTTGCGAAACTGAATTCCACCGGTTAATAACATTCGTCGAGAGCTCTTTGAAAAGCCTTGATTCATAATTTTCTGAATGATTTTGGCGAAAACGCATTCAGTCGTGCTTGAAGGACAAAACCAGAAAAGTAACGCCAATTTCTTTCTGGCGGGGGACGACATCTTTTTTTTTTCTTCTTTCTTTTTGCTTTTTAGACTTGACCTCATGCATATTTTGAAATCTGAATTTTTAAACACGAGCGAGCGAAGGGAATAGAGAAACAGTTTCCGCTCACGCTCGCGTCCCAAGGTGTTTTCTTTTTCAGGTTGCGGTGCACTTACATGCAATTTATTATCGCACTTTTTTTCTTCTCCGGAGGTGGTTAGTTCAACACATATTTTGTGTTACCGCCGACAACACCGACTGGAAACAGCTTCTCGAGGACGGCGGCCGCACGCTCCATCGACTTCGCTCCGATTGAACAGCGGCAGCGTGTTCTCGGCTTTAACGCCGCCCTCCGCCTCATTACGGAGGGAAATGTTTGTTTGCGTTGATGCGTTCGATTTCTGTCGGCTCCAGAATTTAATTCTCGTACGACGCTGCGAGAATCGCATTATTAATTATGTATTTTCCACTAAAGCGTTGTTTAATGTAAGATGATGTTTAGATGACACGCGGTGACGGGCGCGCACGCGAAGAGAGAGAGCAAATTTGAAATATCAAAACTACACATTGTTGATGCAGTGGAGATTCACTGTTCATTGATTTTGCTCTAAAAGATCACAATAAAGCTAATGAAGATGTCAATGTGGCCCCCCCCGGGGGGGGGGGGGGGGTCTCTGCATGCACAGATCTATTAGAACCTGTGATTGACAAGCGTTGCAACCACTGCTGATCAATTGCACCTTTTGTTGTGCTTCGTTTATACCTGCCCCTCCCCCTATGCATCAAGGCCTTTATACGGATGATGGTATTCAAGTTATTGCTTTCATGTATTCACCACCCACATGCAGACTCTTTATCCATGTTACAAAAACGTGCAAAACGCATCATGAATAACGTTGGCTGCTGTGAGCACGCTTAATCCATCGTTTTATACATCACATGTTATCAAATTTAATGATTTGGTTTATTATAAAATAATCCAGATAATGTACAGCGTTAAAGCAAAGACACCGCAGACTGTGGACACGTTTGTTTTCAGTACATGTAAATATGATTTGAGATGGTTTGTGAGTTTACTGTACAAAAGGCTAATAAAGTGATTCAAAGAAGATGTATTCCTGTTGTAGGAGTCCAATTATATATAACTATATTTTTAGGGTCATAAGAGTGTTTAAAACGTTTGTTTATGGAAGATGTGTGTGGATGTATATATATATATATATATATATATACATAACATATATATATATACACATAACATATATATATATATATATATATATATATATATATATACATATATATTTATATATTTTTATTTGTAAAATGTACGATAGGAATATATAAGTAATTTTTGCTTCTACCTTTACCTTTTCAGTCTTTCTGTTTCATATATTATATAGAATAATATTCTATTTTATTGCAATGATTGAAAATTAAATACACGACAATGTCGGCCAAGATTAAATTCGGGGGGGGGGGGGGGAGGATAGCTGTTTAAAAACAGAAATTACCCTCTCTCTTGCCGTAGCTTCAAATGAATCACCGAAGAAACACAGTGGGGTCTGAATTAGAGGGGCGAGGGGAAGGGTGGCGGCGTCTGGCACGGCGTCCGTGTTTGCTTAGCGGTGCAGTCAAACACGGCCATGAAATAAACAGCAGATGGCCAAACAATAACCAGAAGCGGAGCGCGCGGTCCTGAGAGGGCCGGGATGAAAGTTGTCGGGTAGGAGTTGGCATTCATTTGGCTCGCCTTCAACGGAGCCTCTCTCTCTTTTTTTTTTTGCTGCGTTCTTCCCCGTGGCAGTGGTCACATTCGCAACCAATAAATCACGGGGTGACAATAAACGCTGTGACATCTGCCACGCGACATCTGACGGCTGACACAAGTCATCTGTAGCCTTGATCTGTGAAGGGAGCCGACAGAAACCATAATGGGGCGAGCGGGGAGCCGGAGAAATGTTCTGTTGCCGGGCGAATTAGCGCCAAAATCGAGTCGCTCTCAATTAGCATTGTCGCTACCGCTCAGTTTTGACCTTGGCGGTTATGGCTGATGATCACGAAAAGGCACACGTGTTCAAATTATTACACAAATGGCCGTTAAGAAAAAAATGAATGTTTTTGTTATGGCATGCCTTTTGATTTCTTTATTATACAAATTACCACCAAAGTGATTTTTATAGCCAAGTAATAAAACACTAAGTATTGAATGTTATGCCACAGTATGCTCAAATCCCATCACTGGTAATCAGTAGCAGTCTGTTTATGCATGTTTCCTTCTGGAAAAAAATAACACCGGACATTCGGCGTCATATTTTATTTAATTGTTCACATATTTAATTTTTTTTACATTAAATTATCTAATCAAACTGTTCTAATGATATTTGTTTATTTTTTTATTTAATGATCCAATCAAACTGTTCCAATTTTAATTACTATTCTTTTATCTAATTATACAATCAAACTGTTCACATTTTTATTTACATTAAATTATCCAATCAAACTGTTCCAATTTTAATTATTTATTTTTTTAATTTATTTATCCAATCAAACTATTCCAATTATTTTATTTAATAATCCAATCAAACTGATACAATTTTAATTACTATTCTTTTATCTAATTATCCAATCAAACTGTTCACATTTTTATTCACATTAAATTATCCAATCAAACTGTTCCAATTTAAATTATGTATTTTTTAAATTTATTTATCCAATCAAACTATTCCAATTCTTTTATCTAATTATCCAATCAAACTGTTCAAATATTTAAATGTTTTTATTCATTTTGTTGGCATTCCAAAAGCAGTGGTGACCCCAGTGCATCCATGAGCAGTGAGTCCATGATGGAGCAGATGGGGTGGAGGCAACACCTGGACGGAGGGGGCCGTGTGCAAAGCCACCCGGGAGATGAGGGGCGTGGCTCCAGGGTCTGCAGTCACATGCACACAGGCCCCTGTGGGTGATGATGACATCATCACCCACAGGGGTTAGAGCATGACGAGCACGGTCACTTCAATATTCAACGTGGAGCCCGACAGCGCCAACAGGAAATGTTTTATTTTGAAAATCAGTAATCTTGAGAGAACCCTCTCCTGGTTCTGCTCTGCCTGGCTGTGCGTCGTTACTGTTTTCCCTCCAGATTCTTTAAAAACTATAAAGTCTTCATGTCTTCAGAGTGTGATATTTTGTTTGTTTAGGTCAAATTTGAAAATACAACATTTAACATGTTTGTAATAACGTATTTTAAACAATCGATTGGGAACAAACCGGAGAAACAACAACAAAGACGAGATGGAACTAGATCACAGGAAGGTAATTTACATTAAGGCGAGTTTACGAGGGGCACCTGAACGCACCGTGACGTCCCTGAAGGCGCTCTTTACCCTCGAAGCCACGGATTCAGCATGAAGTGGATATACTGTATATATTTGTAT
>CM070096.1:19271266-19303766 GCA_036178185.1 Liparis tanakae
GCTTCATGTCTCTTTGTCTTTGCTTCATGTCTCTTTGTAGTTGCTTCATGTCTCTTTATAGTTGCTTAATGTGTATTTGTAGTTTATTCATGTCTCTGTAGTTGCTTCATGTCTCTTTGTAGTTGCTTCATGTCTCTGTAGTTGCTTCTTGTCTCTTTGTAGTTGCTTCATGTCTCTGTAGTTGCTTCTTGTCTCTTTGTAGTTGCTTCATGTCTCTGTAGTTGCTTCTTGTCTCTTTGTAGTTGCTTCACGCTTCATGTCTCTGTAGTTGATTCTTGTCTCTTTGTAGTTGCTTCATGTTTCTGTAGTTGCTTCTTGTCTCCTTTTAGTTGATTCATGTCCCTGTAGTTGCTTCTTGTCTCTTTGTAGTTGCTTCATGTCTCTGTAGTTGCTTCTTGTCTCTTTGTAGTTGCTTCATGTTTCTGTAGTTGCTTCTTGTCTCCTTTTAGTTGATTCATGTCTCTGTAGTTGCTTCTTGTCTCTTTGTAGTTGCTTCATGTCTCTTTGTAGTTGCTTCATGTTTCTGTAGTTGCTTCTTGTCTCCTTTTAGTTGATTCATGTCTCTGTAGTTGCTTCTTGTCTCTTTGTAGTTGCTTCATGCCTCTGTAGTTGCTTCTTGTCTCTTTGTAGTTGCTTCATGTCTCTTTGTAGTTGCTTCATGTCTCTTTGTAGTTGGTCTATCATGGTTGATAGCAGCAATATCAGGTTCAGAATGATCGGCTTCTCGTTTGGTGTGAAATGTGTTGGTGTTTCTTCGCCTACATTCAAATCGTATCAAGCACTAATCGATTGTTTCCCGCCTTCTTCCCGGGACAAGCAGCTGGAGCGTGGCAGCGTGGCGGCGTGGCGGCGTGGTCGCCCGTGCTCATTAGGCGGGCCGTCCCCCGGCGCCGTTAAAGCTTTCCAAACAGCCAGATTACAAACACAAAGGAAACCAATCAGCAGCTCCCCGATTCCATCTGACAAACAGCTGATGTTCCTGATCGCCCCCCCTCCCCCCGACTTGATTCCCATGTCTAGATATCGTGTTCCTCTGGACCACGGGGGCGTGAGGAGTGAGGAGGAAGAGAGACCGTAGCGTATAGCGACCCTACAGGGTCATTGAGAGGAAGAGGAAGATGTGTGTGTGTGGGGGGGGGGGGGTCTCTGATGGATATGGCTGCCCGGCTCTCGAGGATCAAAGCATGTTGTCAAAGTGGTCCGCCCGAATGCAAAGATACAGAAAAACAATAATTTACAATGATTTAGAAGACTGTTTCATAAGGTCCTTCAAACTACTTGAATGTCAATTCCCCTCCACATATTATATATATATATATATACTTACATAAATAACATACATATATGTACATAAATGTATCAATCAAACTTGTATTACAGACTCCAGATAGATTGTATATATACATACACAAACATACAGACATAAATACACACATAAAGAAGTATGTAGACACATATACACATTCTTATATAAAGATATACACACAAACACACACACACACACATATATACCGACAAACCCCCCCGACCCGTGACTGGATGACCACATGAATCTAATAACCTAATCTAATATATATTTGCCCTCGCTCTGGTCCGCTCAGCTGTTTGTTGGAAAGGTAACGAGTGATAATCTGTTTGAATTTTATCACCTTTTTAAGTAAACAAAAACAATTATAATCCCAACAACACGTTGTTTATTGCCGCTGTGGATTCTTACACTGTGTGTGTGTCTGTGTGTGTGTGTGTGTGTGTGTGTGTGTGTGTGGGTTCCCGGGGAGAGCTGAACACCTCCGCCCTGCAGGTGAGACGTGGCTCACAGCGGGATCCACACCTGCTCCTCACACGGGGGAAGAATCACTTCTTTTTCTATTCTCTGCGACACACCTTTTTATTATTATTGTATCTTCTTCTTCCGGGGGACCACAAAGAAAATACAGAGAAGCATTTTTTTTCTTCATTTTCTTTCTTTTTTTTTTCGAATTACGAAATCTCCCGAGCAACCCCCCCCCCCCCCCACCCCACCCCCCTCCTTTGATGTCGGACTTCTTTTGAACCAAAAATTCATAATAAAGATGAAGGGAGAACAGAAGCAATGTTTTCACCGCGCTCCTTGTTATCCAAAAGCAACCGCCGCCACCACCGCACGCCGCGTCAACCCCCCCCCCCCCCCCCCCGCAGCGGCGCGCCCCCCCACAGAGACTTTACCCAAACGCCCATAAGCAAATATAATTTATTATACAGATGGCGAGCTATTTCCATAGCAGCACTAAGCTCAGAATGGCGTGACGTCAGCACCTTTAAGTCCTCCATTTGTCTCCTGCTCCCTAATGCTTAACAAGCCCCGCCCCCTCGTTGCCGCCCATCACCACCTTCCTCTTCCTCGACGCTTTAAAAAAAAAATCTATAACGTCGAAGAATCTCCGCCGACTCGCGGTCCTCGCTTTCGGTGTCGCACGCGAGATTATTTAATTGCGCGATTATCAAGCAAATTATCTTTAATGCTCTTTTTGGGGTGTAATGAATGAATTCAACGTTAGCTTAAGCGCTTGACCCTGAGACGGGAGAACGGAAGCGGATCCCCCCCCCCCCCCCCGCTCTCTCTCCTCCCTCTCGCCCGTATAATCAAATTACTTCATAACCTGAGAATAGAATTAATTTATAAAGCCAATACGCGGTTGAATATCTGGGTTGAATTAAAAAAGAGTTAATGAAAACTTTCTCTCCTCCGACGTGAAGTCACCTCCAGTGACGGTAACGTTCAGGGGTCGCTTGTTTTTTCCGTAAATTACATATTCACGATCATAATTCATGTTTTCTGGGCTTTTCCTTGAATTCTAATCTCACGCGATCGATGCGACGGAGAGTGGATAATACCGTACGGACAAAGTCAATATCTCATTGCAGCGGTTCATCAACTTCACCATCGACGTAATAATGTCTGCAGTCCGGTTCACGCTCATCTCAAACTACAACTCTTGATTTTGATTTTGCAAAAATGGCATAAATGCGTGAGTGGTCCAATTGCTCGTACTCTAAATGTCTAAGCGCGTCTAATCCGACCGCTTTATTGAACGAGTCGCACATCAAACCGGACGTTGTAAACAACTCCCTCGATGTGATCTTAAGTTCTCACAACCTTCGTTGTGATAGAAGTCACAGAGGAAAATAACTGAAACGCACTGAGACGACGAGAGAGATTCAAATAAATGAACGTCTTGATTCTCTGATAACTTACGTGTCACGACTTCCCCACCGTCATAGTAGTCTTCAGCCTCCTTAATGAACTCTGCTGTCTTTCCAGATCCTATCCTTCCCACCTGATTGTCTCTTTCCCTTCACCTGGTCCTCACGCCCTCCTCACCTGATTTTCTCGTTCCCTTCACCTGGTCCTCACACCCTCCTCGTCTGATTGTCTTGTTCCCTTCACCTGGTCCTCACACCCTCCTCGTCTGATTGTCTCTTTCCCTTCACCTGGTCCTCACGCCCTCCTCGCCTGATTGTCTCGTTCCCTTCACCTGGTCCTCACACCCTCCTCGTCTGATTGTCTCGTTCCCTTCACCTGGTCCTCACACCCTCCTCGTCTGATTGTCTCGTTCCTTTCACCTGGTCCTCATAACCTCCTCGCCTGATTGTCTCGTTCCCTTCACCTGGTCCTCACACCCTCCTCGCCTGATTGTCTCGTTCCCTTCACCTGGTCCTCACAGACCACCCGGTTCTGACCCTGCCTGAAAAGACGAGTGAAGAACCTCTTCTATCATTTCCTGTTTCTTAGTTGTGCTTTTGGGTTCAGGTACCTGTAATCCTTACAGTATTGATTTTAAAATATGAAATTAAAGAAATGAAGGCAGGTTCCCAAACATGTCAATGTTTCTTAAATTAACTCGGTTATGTGACTTGTTTCTTAATTTTTTGGTTTCCTTTGACTCGTCTTGTTCTGTGTTTTTTGTTTAACTGTATTTATTGTGTTTTTTGTTTGTAACTTCTTTTGTTTATAACTATGTGTTTTTTGTTAAACTTTATATTTATTATGTTTCTTTTTAACTATGTATTTCTTGTGTTTTTTTGTTTAACTATGTATTTCTTGTGTTTTTTTGTTTAACTATGTATTTCTTGAGTTTTTTTGTTTAACTATGTATTTCTTGTGTTTTTTAGTTTGTAACTGTGTTTCTAATGTTTTTTTTTAACTATAAAAAAGTATCTGTTTCTTATGTTTTGTTTTTAACTAATGGTATTCATCACTCACTTTTCACATGATCATTATGGTCTGTCGAGGGACTACAGATGCAAATGAGATGTAGCTACAATCTGAGAATCAAATGGTGAAATGTATATTTAACTGTAGGCTACATGGTCCATTGTAAATAAAGGTAATAAAAAGAACAACTATATAGTTTTACATTGAGTAAAAAATGCTTTCTTTAAATTAAAAACAAACGATTACAGCCGTGTCGGTCTTCCTCGCTCTTGCCTCCGAACCGATCGATGCTCAACTCAACATTATAGTGACCTCGAGACACACGAACAAACCGTTAGCGCTGACTGCAATTATAACAAGATCAATGTTTCAATTACTCTGATTATGACCGGTTGGAGTCAAACGACACGGGCTGTCAGAGGTAAATATAGTACTCGGGTCGCATGCTTACAAAGCCTGCAGATTGCCTCGGTGATTTGCATTCACACTACTCATCTGTTCTGTATTATTAGCTAACGTACACACACACGAGTCCCGACTGGTGATTAAGCCGGAGAGAGGAGCTGTGATTTGGCATCCCCTTTTGCAAAAACTCTGCGGCTCCGTGGCCCGTTGAAGATTATTTCTGTTTCATCTCCATATGAATGTGGAACTAAATAAAGCAATCAAACCCTAGTTTGAGTTACGACATTATGAAAACCGCCCGGCTACAAGTAGAGAAAGGTGGCTAGCGTTAATTGGAGTTATTATTGGTTATTGGATTTTTTTAACTTTTTTTTTCAAATATTTTGACAATGCAAGAGAACATACAGAGCACACTAAAAATAAGATAGGAAAATAAATAAATAAAATAAATAAAACAAATAAAATAAATAAATAAAATAAATAAATAAATAAATAAAATAAATGAAATAGTACAATCGATGCATAGGACGATGACAGCGCAATGACACTGCATAATTCAGTTACAGTCCTATGGTACCGTTAGTGTTGTATCCATGTACTCAAAATAAAGCTGCCAGATATTCCAAAATAACTTTTCTTTCTTTTCTGAGACTATAAGTCATCTTTTCAAGAGGATGTAGAACTGTTCATTTCCACAGACCATCTGTCTGTAGGAGTAGAGGAATCAGACTTCCAGGTCATTGCATTCCTGGCCCCACATAAAGCAATTTCTGAAAATTTCATTTGGAGCTTCGTCAAAGAACCGTTGGGTTGCGCGTACAACGCCGGTAGCTTGGCGCCAACGTGAGCTCCTGTTACATATACCGTATATATTATTTTATTCCCCGGTGCAAGTGAATTAAATCGTTAAAATAGTGTCTCGCTACCATTTAGGAGGTATTTAGAAAGGACTTCTACATGTTTGGGGGGGTGGGGAGGGTTGGAAAGTCTGAAATGTACCCGCTCACCGGTATATAATTCTCCAGGTTGACATGTTAATGGTGCGATATTTTTTAACGTGCCTCCAGATTGCCCAGTCTCAACAAGCTCACATGGTTGGCATCATACGGGCCGATTACAGGCTCCATGGCGACGACATTAGTTAGTGCGTTTACGACTTTTATAACTAGCATTGGAGTGAATAATGTTCTTCATTCCTGGTGCATTACTTCTTATTTCCTCCCACAATAACTTTATCGCCTGTCAGTTAGAGAAAAGGTTTAGAAACATGATCATTACTTCAGTGTAATAACAACATTTTTTAAAGTTATGCATTTATGTTTTCGAAGAACTCGGAAGGAGAATGCAGAAAGTTCACGATATTTCTCACTCATCATCAGGAACAATCGGCAGCTCATCTTCTTTCTATTTGTTTTACTTAATGGTTGCAGACATTGAGAATAAATGCAAACATTAAATATGAGACCATACATATCTGCCACATATTTCTTTCTTTGTTCTGAGAGTTTGGAGATATAAAATAACCTGGACCTACTTATTATACTGTCTGCTTCTTTTTTTGGGGCGGTGGGGTTGGAGGTGAGGTGGGGGAGGAGATGTCATTGTCAGCCAGCATCCATTTTACCCTTGCAGAGTTGTTTTGTATTCTGCACATGGTAATGAATATATTGATTTACATTTTAGACCTCGAGCCAGAAGTCGCGGGTGGTGATGACAATATTTCTGCAGGCACTAAAATTGAGGAGATTAAAAAACGCTTTCCTGAAAAGAGGATGGATGAGCACGATAGGAAGGTGGAAAACACCCAGAAACACCGGAAAGTCACGGTCCACGGTGCGTCCTGGTTTACGGTCTGACGGAGAATAAAAAAGCAGGTTACATCAGGATAAACGTTCTCGTTCTCATTCAGGGCATCAAACGCCGCCTGAAACAAAGCGAGCTTTCAGGTAACACCGATGTAAACCCTTCAGTATTATTATGGGATGGAGAAAATGTCGCTCAGACACAGGACTTTTGCACTATTGTCCGGCTGGGGTCCAGTACAATCACGATTGTTGAGGAAGACAGACAGAGTTTCTCAATTTAAAGAACACGACTACAGACTTGTGTTCTTTGGGAGTCTGGTCTCGGGAGTCCAGACTCCGGAGGACGGGAGGACGGTCTTTCTGCAATGGGACCAGCACCTGACTTGATGACGTCACCACATCAGCTGTTCTTGCTCCTGAGTTTACTCTAATTATTCACTGTAAAAATTTTTACAGTCAAATAAACAAAACATCATAAAATGACATTCCTGACTCAACAACAACAGTATTTATAAAAAGTCAACCATCAGTTGTTTATTTTCTCCTCCGCTAGTGTTTCCGGTTGCTGGTGAAATGCATTCTGGGATATCTGCTGAACCAGAGTACGCACAAGTCTCCTCTGATGCATCCTGGGTAAAGTGGGAGGATCAAGTCACATCCGGGTATTTTGAGAGAAGCGAACTTTGAATGTGAACATGTACCCGGGCTGAGACTAATGAGGAGACACGAGTCCACGAGGACACAAGTAGAGGAAAGAACACAAGTAGAGGAAAGGACGCACAAGTAGAGGAAAGGACGCACAAGTAGAGGAAAGGACACAAGTAGAGGAAAGGACGCACAAGTACGCTGATTGAGAAATGCTGAGAGAGACAAGAGAAACAGGAAGTCAATAAGTTGAAATTTGACATCTTTTCGGGAGCGATCTGGAGTTCTTTAGTCGCCATACCCTTTTTGGCCACTAGTTTTTTCTGCCCTGTGATTAGCTTTTCAAAAGCATCTCTGACTCCACGTGACTACGGAAGCGTCGTAAATCTCGAAAAGCACTCATCTATTTTCTCCCACGGAAGTCTCCATCACTCAAGAGGATGACAACAGATGACACTTCCCCCTGTTTGGCCGGGCGGCGGGGCGACAGAGCGGCAGCTCTCCGCTGTGGCTTCAGATTATTCTGACTCCTTCTTGGCACATTGTTGCTCAACCTCGCGAGTTTCAGAGACTGTGAAGGGAGATATTTGACTGTGCAGCCACGGTACAAAGTGTGCTTCTTCAGAGGCCCTATGTCTGGGTACATGACCAGACACCTCGTATTGTACCGGCAGGATGAATAAAGACCATGTGCTGATACACAGGGATGACTCATGGTTCGCCTCTGCAATGCATTTGGAATTCAGGAATGTAGACGTTGTGGAGCGCATGCCATCCAAATAACGTAAAAATAAGGGCATGGTTATGAGGTTACCGCATGCTAATTACCAGAATATTTGTCTTGGTTTTTTAAATCTACTTGGATCCTAATAGGAAGCCTTGATTAACTGATTTGCTGATAAAGAGAGCGCGACGTAGAGAGCTCGTGAACTCACATCGAGGGTGTGGGGGAAGTCGGATGAAGCCGCATATGAATGACGGAGTAGATATCTTAATGCATGACAGTTCCCCCAGTCCATGTAAGCTTTGCTCCTCAGATACCGATGCGTAATCCATATTCAGAGCCGCTCTCTATTGATTGGGTGTGTTCCAGATAAGAGGGGATGCTGAATTGCCCAGAGATAATACATTCTATGGATCACAGGAATGCAAATCAAATCAGATAGCCCATGCAAATGTGTGCCAAAGTCATCCCAAAACTAAAAAAAAAAAGTACCTTATTTATTCAAATTCAAGAAGTACTTTCTTTTTACCGCATCCACTTGATTAGCATTTTCAGCTCATTTTTTTTGGTGTGTGTGTGAAATAGAGCGTATGAGCCCTTTTAGGGGAATAATTAATGGATAATGTTTTTCAGGGTCCAATTACTGACTAGCTTTTTCCTCAAAATACATAATGAGAAAGTGTGACACAAAGTCCCAGAACTCCTTTATCACCACTGTACAAGTGCTGAATCATTACACAGCTTGTCTCAGCTCCTTCATAACCTGATATATGTGTTCCAATGAAATGCTCCCACATCTATAGACGCTTGTTAAATTGCTGAACTAACAATAGACATCCATTGTTAAGTTTACAGAGGTTGCGTTCACCGTCCTAACCTTGAAGATTGCACGTTAATCTGTTATGAACCAATCGTTTACCAGATTTAAAATTGTTTATTTACTTGCTTTTTCATTTGTGTATGTCTTTTGAAGCATGTTGATGTTGTCATCTTTAATTTTAACTAAAGTGTTGTAACGAACAATTAAATATTCTTCTCTCCCCCTCAATATTAAATTGATTTCCAAATATAAATGCAAACAATAGCCTTCTGCGAAACAATAGAATAGTGTACCTTACCGGAATGCCTTATCATACATTGTTACGTTTACAGATAGCACGTTAATGTGTGATAAACTAATCATTTACCAGATTTTAAATTCTTTTATTTACTTGCTTTTCCATTTATGTATGCCTTTTCAAGCGTGCCGATATCGCCATCTTTGAGTCTCACAGTTACAAGTGTTGTTCTCTTCTGATATCAATACTCGTCTCCTGGGTATATATTCAAGGCGTCCATATTTTCCAAACACCAAGGCTGGACCCAAACAGTCAAATATTATTCTCCCTTCTCACTATTTGATTGATTTCCAAATAGAAATGCAAACAATAATAGTCTGCGAAACAACAGAATATGCTACCTTACCGGAATGCCTTATCTGACATTGTTAAGTTTACAGATAGCACGTTAATGTGTGATAAATTAATCGTTTAAGAAATTTAAAGCTGTTTCTTTCATGCATTTCCATCGGCGTGGAACTTTTCAAGCATGCCGAGGCTACTGATGTCGCCATCTTTGATTCTCTTCTTTTCTGATATCAATACTCCGAACGTCTATATTCGCGAACACCAAGGCTGGACCCACGTAATCAAATATCCCCCCCCCCGCCCGCCAACATTGAATTGATTTCCAAAGAAAAATAAAAAAACAACAATAAATAGCCTCCTGCAAAATAACAGAATATTCTTGAAAAAGAAAAGCCTTAAACTAAACCCAGGCGTTTGGCTGTCGAGTCACGGAGAGCCCTAAACCCCGTCTCCTGCGTCGCATTGAACCCATTGGGGGGCCCCGACTCGCAGCCGGGGGACCGTGGAGAAAGGTGACGCATAATGCAGAGACAGCAGCCCCAATCAGTACCGTTCTAGTGTCAGGTTTTACTCGCACGTTGCATCACCGTACTTTCAAAGTAAAGTTCCGTGTTCACCTAGAACTGCTTTCACCCGGCTGAGTACCGGCTCTAACAATACTGAGGAGTCACGTGACTCGCATACGTTAACGTTAAGGGGCTTTAACAGCGGCCTCCTGGGGGAACGTCCTGTGCTTGTCTTACCTGCTTCTTACATGTTTTACAATCAGGAACTACAAGGTGTGATTATTGGGACACATACGAATATTGAATATGACTGCCTTATAGCTAATGTTTCCTTATGTCCATAGGCATATAATAAAAGCGATAACATATATATATATTTGATAAATTATTTTTCACCATAAATCCAAAGTAATTCATTCTTTTAATAATAATAATAATACTTTTATTCATATAGTATCTTTAAAAATAAAATTCACAAAGTGCTCTACAGAGAATCAAGGCAAAACAAATAGAATAGTAAGATGCAAATATAAAAAATAAATAAATTAGGGGAACCAAAGAACTGCATAAAAGGACAACGCCACTTAAAAGATGTTTTATAAAAATAGGTTTTATGAGGTCATTTAAATGAAAGATTGAAGTATCTTTATTAGGTCACCTCTCACTGAAGCAGTTGCACATTGCACTTCCATTAAACCGCCGCTTCCGGTGAGAATAAATTACATTAAAAAGACCTCCACATCATCAAACCGTCAAGAAAGACCACGTGGATTCCTCACAGATTTGACATGAATCCACCATTGATCAAAAAACATGTCGGAGGCTTCCGGCATTCATCATCTGAGAATCCCTGCAGGATTCGGCTTCACAGCAAATCTCCCTTCTGCATCGGTGTTAAATGTGTTTTTCAATTCAATCGAATGTGCATGTTCTTACCCGAGTGGCCTGATATAAATCAGAGCGCCAACAAGCTCATCACTCAACTCACACAAAGGGGCTGCCGAGCTGTCCCCACTCCATCTAGCATGCGAGGGTTGCACTCTGGAGCCGACGGTGGACCACGGGCAGTTCATTAATTGATCCTTAGTATTCCCCGAAGAGCACGCGGACTCAATAGGACGTCTCTTGTGCCGCCTCCGTTGAGAATCTCCTAACGCATCCCGTAATCTGTGTGTTCATCTCTCCTATTTAGCCGGTAAAAAAAAAAAAAAAAGCGTTGCTCAACGGGTGGTCCTAATGAGAGAGGGAAATTGCTCCGTTGTATCCGAAAAACAAATGGGTACCTTCTGCTGTTCCAATTGATCTAGACATCGCATTAACACACATCGGGCTAAGTAACTTGTTTTCTGTTCGCTTCCAAATTGAACATTCAATACTTATCATTTACTTTTCTAAGTAAGAATATCAGCGTTAACCTTTTAGAAACAGACCTATTTTTGAGATTTCTGCTCGAACTAGCATACCCAAACTAAAAAGGGTGAATCTGTGCCACCACAAAGGCTATTTGAATAATGTTGGTGCTACAATAAAAGCAACACATGTGAGTTTCTGTTCAGATATGTATATATAAGTATATATGTTAATGGTTAGGAGTAAATACAGATGAAACACAGCAAAAATAGAACGTTCAGGTTCGCCTATAAGAAAAGCTCTTTGAGGATGAAAATGTCTTGGAAGGCTGCAGAGCAAAAGGTTTAAACTAACCAGATAATAACGCTTTATGTGAACAGTCTCTCTGCAAAGTTTGACTTTGAAATTGAAGCTGAATAAAGTTACAGAGCTTTTAGTAAAGATAATTTAGCTAATAAAGATAATGTGTATTTAGCTATATTTAGGCACCATCTGCGCAATTTTTAATTTTAATTTTTTTAATATATATATATATATATAAATAAATACATAAATATATATATATATATATATATAAATAAATACATAAATATATATATATATATATATATATATAATCATATATATATATATATATATTTATTTAGTTATTTAGTTCTATATATAAATATATATATTTACATATATAAATATATATATATATAAAAAAGAGAAATTAAAAATTAAAAAAAAAATATATATATATATATATATATATATATATATATGTACCAAACCATATATTCCACTTCTGGATTACTTATGGTTAAATTTGTTTAGGTTTGGATCTCTGATTGCAAATATATATTTTTTTGACAAATATTTTTATTGTCGTCTTTTCCAAAATGCACAAACAAACACAAGACAGAACAAAACAAAACAAAACCAAATATAGTTAATTGGAATAAATTCAGAGGCTTCTTGTTAGGTAGCATGAAGCCTTTTCATGCCTTCTTCCTCTCTCTCTCTCTCTCTCTCTCTCTCTCTCTCTCTCTCTCTCTCTCTCTCTCTCTCTCTCTCTCTCTCTCTCTATCTCTCTCTCTAGTTTGCACAAGTAGTCTTGGAGCCTGCCGGCCTTGAAGTCCACATAACTTATTTCTTCCTCTTCCTCTCTCCTAAATTGTTCACTGCCATGCTCCGAGAACAAGCTCCCCGTCATTAGTCTGCCCCTCAAATCTCCAGCGCCGGCTGAGAGGAGGGAGACGTGCCTCCGCTGAGCCCCGTCCGGGTCTCCTCCCCCGGAGAGACATCGCGAGATGGATGTGCGATACTCTGACGAGCAACTTGTCCGACGTGTCGGGAAAGTTAGAACTTCCACAACTCTTATCCGTGTATTGCCAGTTGAGATATATTTTTCTTCTGGTCCTCATAATCCGATTATGAAGTCCTCGTTTGCGCTCCAACGTGGACGAACTGGAGGATGGAATCTATTTTCTGATCAGTGACAACCGGATTAATTATGCAGTTTGAATTATTTAATGAAGAAGTGCCCCGTGTGGGTTATCGCGGGGCACTGCTATCATGCTATCCAGTTATCCAGCTAGCGAGAAGAAGTTTGGATTTTGGTTTGGAAGTTATACACAAAAAATATCTTATTTTTTATCACGTCATTCAGTCATCCAAATAAAGCTCGCTACACGATACTGGAGCTCGACGTACAGAAATAACCTGCATGTGTCTTTGATTAATGTAAATACAAAATGTTTTTAAAAGATAATAGAAACATTAACTGTCAACTGAAAATGATGAAGACGCAAAACTAAATAAAATAACCACAATCCCAACATAAAATCAGTTCAAATGAACACACTGTCAGCCTGAATGAAGGAGGTGAACCCAAATGGCAATTTAGTACCTTATCAGGCTAGTACGTATATACATATATATATATATATATATATATATATATATATATATATATTTATATACATAAATATATATACATATTTATTCATTTACTTATAAATATATATATATATATATATATATATATATATATGAATACATATATATTTATATATAAATACATATGTACACATTGTATATATATATATATATATATATATATATATATATGAATACATATATATTTAAATATAAATACATATGTACACATTATATATATATATATATATATATATATATATATATATATATATATATATATATATATATGCATCTGTTTTATATAGAAGTAGCACACTGTTTTTTATATAGTATTTATGATAGAAAGCACTAGCCATAAGTTCCTACTGATAAAACCAAAGTAGGTTTTATCCTTTGAATTTGAATAACTGCTTCTCTGCTTACTGACAATTCTTAATCAAGATGTTTTTCTTCTTCTTCCACTTCATTAAAGGAAAGAAAGCACCAAAAACAACCGTCAGTGTTAAATTCCTCGGTACAATCACAAAAACTCAAACCTGAAGATGAGTTCCTCTCGAAAACAAAATGATTTCTTGCCCGTTCGTCCTCTCAGCTGCACGCGAGACACAAGAACAATACCGCCTTAAGACTTTGATCAAAACAAGAACAATTGTCCAAAGCCGGGCGCAGATGGGATGACAGTGTGTTCGGTGGAATTACGTTCTTCAGAACGAGTTAAAAATGAAGAAGGAAGAAAGGAAGAGTGACGTGTCCGTCTGGCGCAAACAAATCGATCGACAGAGACGATGAATTCAATCCCGGCTCCTCGAGATGAATCCCCCGGGACGGCCGAGCGCTCCCCAACACTGGCCACCCATTACTGCTCCATCCCTCCTAAGTCCCGACACAAAGCCGCCGCGCCCTACAGAGCAACCGAGCCGCACGATTTGATTGGAAGCAGCTACCTCCTTGCCAAATATCAGATTGGGTGAAATGTGTGAAATTCGCTGATGTTTTGATGTCAGATTGCTTTTGGTCTGGATTTCCTGCGTGGCTTTGAAGTGGAACCGTGGCGACCGTCGCTCCGAGTGGACCGGGATATAAATACACATGGATGCCGATGTGCTATCAGCGCCCCGTGGATATTTAAATGCCGTGGATGTGCTTTGTGGCGACTGGCAACGGGATGGCTTGGTCCACTCGTAGGAGCTCCTCCACTCGCCCGGGTTGAATGGACCGCTGATTACCTGGAACACGCTCTCAGGGTTCTTACGCAATATGATCAATAGATTTCCATGACTTTTCCATGACTTTAAACCAAATGTCCATGACCAAACTGAACATCTTGGTTTATACATGAAAAAGTGGGAATATTTAGTATTTAAACAATGTGAATTCCAAAGCATACAGTATAAACTAAATGAAACAAATCAATAACAGACAATATTTTGTTCAAAGGAATAAACACTTGCTTGGCCAACAAACTTTCCAGTTAAGGTGCCTTCACTTGCAACGTGAAAAAAAAAAGAAATTGCGCCGCCAGTATGCCGGTTTATATTTTGAGTCTTTCTTTCTAAAACATATTCATTATTTCAAACTCGGCGTGAATGAACACGTGATTATAACACATTTCCATGACTTTTCCAAAACTTTTGTGATTTAAGTTTTTTCCATGACTTTTCCAGGCCTGGAAATGACCATTTTAAAATTCCATGACTTTTCCCGGTTTTCCATGACCGTACGAACCCTGCACTCTACGCCGGCCTTCATGGCCACGTGAGTCATCGGAAGGGTTTTCTATCTTGAGGAGCCTTCGATACCCAGTGTTGGAAAGCATAGCTATTCCAACATGCTACTATGAACTGTTCATAAACTCTGTCAAATTCATTGAATGTATTTTAACTCTAAATCTGTCCTTCTGGTCACATTACATCTATTGTTCTGTCCATCCTGGAGAGGGATCCTCCTCTGTTCTCTCCTAAAGCTTTCTTCCATTTTTCCCCCTGAAGGGTTATTTGGGAGTTGTTCCTGATCCGATTTGAGGTCAAAAGTCAACGGTCAGGGATGTCTATGGGTACAGATTGTAAAGCACTCTGAGGCATATCTGTAATTTGTGACAATGGGCTATACAAATAAAGTGAATTGAATTGAATGAAGAGACAGTGTCTGGAGAAGAGAGGAGACGGGGCTGACCTGGTTCGTGAGGACCTTTTGCTAATTAAAGAGCGTATTGTACCTGCCTCTATTTATGGATACCGTCTGTGTTAGGGAAGGTTTGATAGCATGAATCAAAGCATGTGGTGCCTTAGCCTCTAGCTGTGTGTTCGTTATGGATGGATAGTATCTGGAGCTCCTTTAATGGACACTAACTGGTCCAACTGGTGACATCCACACCGGGTTGAATCGAATCCCATTAACGTATAAAAGAAAAGAGGCTCAGAGATGGAACTAGGTGATAGGACATGTGCGTAGTTTCATCTCTTCTCTTTGCAAGAATAAATTGGCTGAATGATGATTTGACTCTTGGTGTCCAGTGGAATAGTTCTGACACCCCGTGGTGACGATAACGTGACGACCTCCTCACCGCGAGCACCGATCCGGAGGACTCGGGTAACGATGACCCGGTGGTCTGTCATTTCATGCTACTTGTTGAGAACTGATACCTTGTGGTATTGCGCATGCGCCGAGTCGATTTTCCGAGTTTGTTTGCCACGCCCATAATGTTTTGCCACCCTGTCGATGCACGTCTGATAACGGGGAGTGACATCCTCAAAATCCAGATTATTTCCCTAGTTAAAAGTACATTCAGCATGTATATTGTACAGGTGGTAATAATATGTAGTAATGACATGTAGATTAATGAGTGATAAGCAGTTGCTATTTCTTTTGTGTCAACAAATTATTGTAAACATGAGTTTGTTCACATTATCATAATAAAGCACTGGTTTATTCTTAGGGTATTTAGTGTTGAAGATAAACACTTTAACAGTGAAAAGTGAAACATTGAACTTTGAAAGAAAAGCATATTGTGATAGTCCAATAACATCCTATCAGATAGGGTAGCATGAATCGATACACACCGATCGGTTTATGCAGCGGGTAGCAAATTCTGACAGCAAAAAATGACAGAACACCGGGACTCGGGGCGAGGAGATCGGATCCGTCTGACACCTTGAGGCCGGCTCCGTCTCCGTCTCAGCGTTAGCGTTAGCGTTAGCGTTAGCGTTAGCGTTAGCTCTCTTCTGGGAAGACTTCGGAGCCAAGAGTCTTATTTTTGTTATCGCCGTCCACTTTCTCCATCTCCTCTCTGGGAACAATCGTACGGACGCCGGCTCTGCTCCTTTCATCTGAAATATATCTGGCGTTTGACCGCTCCAGTCTTCTGAACAATCGGGTTGTATTTCCTCCAGAGGTATAATTGCGTTATTTGGGGACAGCGCTTCACGGTTTGTTTGATGTGTCCTACTTCCAACGTCTCTGCCTCTCGGAGTGTCTTATTAGCCTCGACTCCGCCGCGTGAGGAGAGGGAAGGTGTGGGAGACATCATGAAGACTCTTGCTTTGCAGACCGAGGGTCCGAACCCCCCCCCCTCCCTCCCTCACGAGGACCGGGGGCTGTGCACGTGATGATTGACAGGTGAGCAGCTAATTATGACCTGCGTTTATTTTAATTATATATATATATATATATATATATATATATATATATATATATATATATATATATATGTCTCAGACCCACGAGATGATGAAACAACTTCCTCCAGCAGACTTCACAGTCGATGCAGTCAGAGGGAAGATATGCATTGAGCCTTTTGGTCTTCTTCTTCTTCTTCTTCTTCTTCTTCTTCTTCTTCTTCTTCTTCTTCTTCTTCTTCTTCTTCTTCTTCTTCTTCTTCTTCTTCTTCTTCTTCTTCTTCTTCTTCGTCTTCTTTCTTCTCCTCCCCCTCCTCCTTCTTTTCCGTCTCCTTCTTTTCCTTCTCCTTTCTTCTTCTTCTTTTCTTCTTTCTCCTTCTTCATTTTGTTCTCTTTCTTATTTTCTTTCTGCTTCTTTCTTCTTCTCCTCCTCCTCCTCCTCCTCCCCTTCTTCTTCTTCTTCTTCTTCTTCTTCTTCTTCTTCTTCTTCTTCTTCTTCTTCTTCTTCTTCTTCGTCTTCTTTCTTCTCCTCCCCCTCTTCCTTCTTTTCCGTCTCCTTCTTTTCCTTCTCCTTTCTTCTTCTCCTTTTCTTCTTTCTCCTTCTTCATTTTGTTCTCTTTCTTATTTTCTTTCTGCTTCTTTCTTCTTCTCCTCCTCCTCCTTCTTCTTCTTCTTCTTCTTCTTCTTCTTCTTCTTCTTCTTCTTCTTCTTCTTCTTCTTCTTCTTCTTCTTCTTCTTCTTCTTCTTCTTCTTCTTCCTCTTCTACTTCATCTTCTTTCGAATCACAAATTAATGACGATTCGAGAGAAACCAACAGTTTCAAGTGTAAAACACAAAACCTTTCCATTTGGGATTTTTTTTTCTTTTCTGTGTCAAAGGTCGTTTCAAAACCCGTGTGAGGAAGAGGTGACGGGAGAAGATTGAATGTGAGCGGAGTGAAATGACATGGTACTCATACACTGTGACTGAATGGGGGGGGGGGGTGAAGAACAAGTAGAAATGACTCACAGGACTAGTATAGTATAATACGGCGGCTAGCCTCGTCACGTTCGATTAGCTCTCGATGCTACGCTACATGCTTTACACCAAACACAACACGTCTTCCCACAATGCAACACGCGCTCACGTCTTCCCGTGTTCACACCGACCCTCCATCACCTTTATCCTCCATCACCTTTATCCTCCATCACCTTTATCCTCCATCACCTTTATCCTCCATCACTTTTATCCTCCATCACCTTTATCCTCCATCACCTTTATCCTCCATCACTTTTATCCTCCATCACCTTTATCCTCCATCACTTTTATCCTCCATCACCTTTATCCTCCATCACCTTTATCCTCCATCACTTTCATCCTCCATCACTTTTATCTTTTATCCTCCATCACCTTTATTGTCTCTCTTGATCGGTGTAGCTTTAAGAGAACGTAGCTTTAAGAGAACGTAGCTTTAACAGAACGTAGCTTTAACAGAACGTAGCTTTAAGAGAACGTAGCTTTAAGAGAACGTAGCTTTAACAGAACGTAGCTTTAAGAGAACGTAGCTAAACGCTGCTGCATGTTAGCGCGTCGCTAAGAAGGAAGATCAACGCTAAAATACTCAGAATATTCTAGAATAATTTTTGTCCGGCCGCCGTCAGCGACGCGTTCGGCTCATTTAGCTATTCAGCTTTTTTTTTATTGTTTGTGAACTTGTTCTATGATTCAGTGGTTTACTGATTAATTTTTAAATTAATAAAACAATACAAACATGTCCAAGAGAATCTAAACATGTCTGGCGGTGACAAGATGAATGCATTTTAATTAAACGGCAGCAGGAGCACGCGAAGCTGTGAGAAGTTGCAGCGTCGACGGTCACGGCGCCACGCGTTCCCGCCAAAATAAGAGGCGAGCGGGAGAATCTTTTTCCTCACCGACTGAAATCCAGAGCATTTTGAATCTTGTGAAATATCATTTAACCTTTTGTTAAAAATAATAAATATACTCATTTAGGCTTACAGTATATGAAGAATTAAATAAAACATGGAAATAATAAGACCATTAGACAATAATAAGACTATGAGACAATAATAAGAGTATTAGGCAATAACAAGACTATTAGGCAGTAAGAAGACTATTAGGCAGTAATAAGACTATTAGGAATTAATAAGACAATTAGGCAGTAGTAAGACTATTATGCAATAATAATACTATTAAAAATAATAAGACTATTATGTAATAATAAGACTATTATGCAGTAATAAGACTTTTTATGCAGTAATAAGACTATTAGGCAGTAATAAGACTTTTAGGAAGTAATGACACTATTATGCAGTAATAAGACTATTAGGCAATAATAAGACTATTAAAAAATAATAAGACTATTACATAATAATAAGACTATTATGCAGTAATAAGACGTTTAGGCAGTAATAAGACTATTAGGCAGTAATAAGACTATTAGGCAGTAATAAGACTTTTAGGCAGTAATAAGACTATTAGACAGTAATAAGACTTTTAGGCAGTAATGAGACTATTATGCAGTAATAAGACTATTTGGCAGTAATAACACTTTTAGGCAGTAATGAGACTATTATGCAGTAATAAGACTATTTGGCAGTAATAACACTTTTAGGCAGTAATGAGACTGTTATGCAGTAATAAGACTATTTGGCAGTAATAACACTAATAGGAATTAATAAGACTATTAGGCAGTAATAACACTATTAAGCAATAATAAGACTATTAAAAAATAATACCACTATTAGGTAATAATAAGACTATTATGCAGTAATAAGACTTTTAGGCAGTAATAAGACTATTAGGCAGTAATAAGACCTACCTACCTAGTACAGGCAACACACACAATAAATAACCAAAACAAAACCCTATTAAATTATCTAAATCATGGGGTCATTTGTGGACCGTCTCCTGGTGATCTCAGGGGCAACATTATATTTCTTAGGGTTAGCTTTGACCTTTGACCTTTGACCTTTGCCCTGGTGTGTTCCCGCCTCCTGGCTCTCCCTCCTGGCCGCCGTGTTGCTACGTGTTGCTTTTCTCTCTGAAGGACAGATCGACATTGCAAGTATAACATTGGGCCTGCGACCGTCCGAGGCGCCGGCGGTCGGTAACGAGCGCGTCGTCCGGCAGCATCAGAGGACCGGGCCTCGCCCTGGAGGAGGTGCGTTTGAATCCCGCTGCAACGCGCCGGGGACGTTGCAACATCGTGCAACGCCGAGCAATCGGGGGCGGAAAAAAATCTGATATTGCAGCATCCCAAAAATAAAAAATGCAAGGAAAAGTGAACCCTGGTTGGACGGGTGTGGATTTGTTTGTATTAAGATATTACTGTTATTGCAAAAAGAGCTCTTTTTCTTTACCCTGGAAAGAAATGACATTTCAGAAGGAACATTTGTCATTTTGTTTATTGCACGACGCTCATAAACCCACAGCTGGTCTCAAAAGTCTACTTTAACTTGATTCCACAGGATGGGAACACCTCGACACGGCGGATGAGATGCAGAGGTGAGTCCGCAGCTCCACACGTGATCAATAATTTTTGGGACATTTTCTAACTTATGGCTGTTTATTATTAAAAAAGTTATGTGAACTAAGTGTGTCAGTAAAATAGGTCATTAACATTTATTACTTTGTTCTAAATTACGTTTTCCAACTGTCCCAGTTCAAACCAGTGCACACTACCTACATGTATGCAGACTATTAGCACAAGAAGATGCACGAGGAATTTAAACCCTAATAAGATCAGATAAGATATTGATTTATTAGTCCCACAGTGGGGAAACGTCAGGATCACAGCAGTGAGAGCACATTAGAGCATTAATAAGAATAAAAGATACAAATAAAAACACAAAACACAAGAATAAATACTAAAATACAAAATACAACTACTACTACTAATACTAATACTACTACTAAAATAAAAAAATACTAATAATACTACTAAAATACAAAATACTAATACTAAATTACTAAATAATAAAATTAAAATACTGAATACTAATACTAAATTACTAAATAATGAAATACAAATACTAAATACTAATAGTAAATTACTAAATAATAAAATAAAAATACAAAATACTAATACTAGATTACTAAATACTAAAATACAAATACTTATACTCAATTACTAATTACTAAATACTAAAATACTAAATGCTAAATATTACAAGGGGAAACAAAGTAAAGTGCTGAGTAAAGTAAAGTAAGTAAAGTGCTGAGTAACGTGTTGAGTGAGTTGTGATAATATTAAGTAATAAGAAATACTTTGTCAAATGGGAGTAATTAAAAAATATTAATATTAATTAAAAAAATTGTGTTATTTATTGTGGCCTGATAGCTGAACCCTGTATATGCATGGGGGGAGTTAGGGGGGGGGGGGGGTGATAACAATGAGGAATGCAGTGACTGAGCGAGGAAATCCACCCAACAGGACTTAATGCATGGCTTTCCCACACGGCTTTGCTTACCTGCACACTTTTTATATATTTTTCGGATAAGATCAGCACTCCTGCTCCCGCGCCGCGGTCCCCAGACCGAGCGAGTGGGAGGTTATGGAGAGGGACTTCTCTCTTCTGCTCGGCGGATTCTTTCAGGACGGCAATATTGTAGTTTATTGTCCGCGCTGCACAAACCTGGAAGTTAGTTTCACGGATTGAGACGACTTATTGTTTCTGAGTCCTGGTTTTGTTATTCAAATGTATGAACACAGTCCAGAATCCAACTGCATCGATGTTGCTGTGTCCAACGTGCTTCCTGGTATGTCCAACATGCTTCCTGGTATGTTGATTGTGCTTCCTGTTATGTCGAACGTGCTTCCTGGTGGTCCAACTTGCTTCCTGGTGGTCCAACATGCTTCCTGATATGTCCAACATGCTTCCTGGTGGTCAAACGTGTTTCCTGGTATGTTGATTGTGCTTCCTGTTATGTCAAACTTGCTTCCTGGTGGTCCAACATGCTTCCTGGTGGTCCAACATGCTTCCTGGTATGTCAAACGTGCTTCCTGACATGTCCAACATGCTTCCTGGTTTTCCAACATGCTTCCTGGTGGTCCACCATGCTTCCTGATGTGTCAAACTTGCTTCCTGGTGGTTGAATGTGCTTCCTGGTATATCAAACGTGCTTCCTGGTATGTCGAACATGCTTCCTGTTATGTTGAACGTGCTTCCTTGTGGTCGAACATGCTTCCTGGTGGTCCAACATGCTTCCTGGTATGTCAAACTTGCTTCCTGATAAGTCCAACATGCTTCCTGGTTGTCCAACATGCTTCCTGGTGGTCCAACATGCTTCCTGATGTGTCAAACTTGCTTCCTGGTTGTCAAATGTGCTTCCTGGTATATCAAACGTGCTTCCTGGTATGTCGAACATGCTTCCTGTTATGTTGAACGTGCTTCCTTGTGGTCGAACATGCTTCCTGGTGGTCCAACATGCTTCCTGGTATGTCAAACTTGCTTCCTGGTGGTTGAACGTGCTTTGTGGTATGTTGAACGTTCTTCCTGGTATGTCGAATGTGCTTCCTGATGTGTCAAACTTGCTTCCTGGTATGTCGAACATGCTTCCTGTTATGTTGAACGTGCTTCCTGTTGGTCGAACATGCTTCCTGGTGGTCGAATGTGCTTCCTGGTATGTCAAACTTGCTTCCTGGTGGTCGAACATGCTTCCTGGTATGTTGAACATGCTTCCTGATGTGTGAAACTTGCTTTCTGGTATGTCAAATGTGCTTCCTGATATGTCCAACATGCTTCCTGGTATGTTAAACTTGCTTCCCGGTGGTTGAATGTGCTTCCTGATGTGTCAAACTTGCTTCCTGGTATGTCCAACATGCTTCCTGGTAGTTAGAACGTGCTTCCTGGTTTGTCGAACATACTTCCTGGTGGTCCAACATGCTTCCTGGTATGTGGAACGTGCTTCCTGTTATGTTGAACATGCTTCCTGGTGGTCAAACGTGCTACCTGGTTTGTCGAACATACTTCCTGGTGGTCCAACATACTTCCTGGTGGTCGAACATACTTGCTGGTGGTCGAAGGTGCTTCCTGGTATGTTTTGTTATTTTAAATTCATTGACTCAGTCCAGAAGTAATCTGATTGATGTCGGGCGAGCCCCAGCACGGCGCGGTTGACGGCGTTGGCGTGGTGTTGGTAAAGATGGCTGCCCGGTGTGAATAATCCCCGAGAAGCGGAGACGTCCGTTCTGCTGCCCGGATGCCGAGGAGCCGTTACTCAACGTTACTCAACGTCATCCATCTCGTCACTAAAGTCTTTTTATAACTCAAGGAACACAGCGGAGACAAATGAATCATTTGGGGGTCATGATTCAGTGTCGTGTACATATCTACGTGTCATCTGAGTGACCATAAATCAAACATGGGTGGGGGGGGGGGGGGTGTGGGGGGGGGGAGTTTATTCAGAGGCCGAGCTGCATCATCCACGCCGCGACAGACCAGCACATCGCCTCCAAAACGGTCAATAAAATCCATTTATTTAAGTTATCATGAGCGTGGATGTTAGTATTTGTATTGTGCGCTGTGTGTTTGGCCGCTGGGGAATAAAAAAGAAAACAGAAGGTTTATGAATAGAATATACAGGGGGGGGGGGGGTTGGGGGGTGGGGGGGGGACATGTACGAGGCTGAAAACAGCACAGCCAGTAGGGCTGGAAGACTGAGCTTTGGTTTTTTATACCCTCACTGATTTAATTGAAGCCAAACAAACTCACTGGGGATGGAAAAAAAACATTGCTGCTGCTGTTGTTGTTGTTGTTTTTGTGACAAATCTTCACCCACAAATGATGACTGTATATTTGGCTTCCCGCTGTAAAAAAGGACACATTCGGCTGTGTCCTGTGGTTAAAACCACACGCATAGATATCATGGGGGGTGGAGAGTGGAATGACTTTAGACTTAATAAAATCATCATTTTTTTATTTTATTGTTGATTTAGAGTGGATGTTATGGAGCACTTAAAATGTCTGAAGTATAAATAAATAAATAAATGCATGAATAAATACAGGAATAAATAAATTCAGGAATAAATAAATTCTTATATGAATGTATAAATAAATAAATACAGGAATACATACATAAATGCTTAAATATATGTATACAGTAATAAATAAATGCTTAAATAAATGTCAAAAAAATAAATACAAGAAGAAAAATAAGTAATTTCTTAAATAAATGCATGAATTAATAAATGAATACATGACTGTAAGTTATACCTAAATATGACATCATTAAATACATCTGTTTCTACATTTCTGTATTTCTTCATTTATGTCTATTTATGTGTCCACACGTATTTCTTCATTTGTTTATGCTTGATATGTTTGTGTCCTTGAATGCAAATGAGTTTATAACATTTATTGAAGCATTTATTTATTTATTCCTGTAGGTATTCATGCTTTTATTTAAGCAATGAGGGACTCGAGGCATTACTTTGACGTCAATAAAGTACGTGTTCAAGGGTGTTGTTAGGCCCGATGCGCAGCGGAGAGCCGGCAACCCTTGAATAGTACTTTATTGACGTCAAAGTACTGCCTCGAGTCCCTTATTGCTTATCTGTCACCAGCGACATTATAAATAGTAAGTAAATAGTAAGCTGCCTTTCAGCACAAAATAGTTGTTGCCAACCAAAGTTATGCATCGCATTTCAGTAGCCGAGAGAAAGTAGTCCCCTCCGTGTGAAAGTAGTCCCCTCCGTGTGAAAGTAGTCCCCTCCGTGTGAAAGTAGCCCCGTCCGTGTGGCTAACGGACAAACAGCATTGTTTACATTCGTTAGCCTAGCTAAAGGAGGGGAGATAGTAGCTAGTTCTCACAACATCTCATTAATTCAAATTGCATTTGATGAAAGCTGCCTTTAAAATAACAACAATGACAATGGGACACTTTCAATAAAATAATATGTATTAAATGTTTCGTAGGCACTGGGTCTGTGTTAGCTACACATGCTGTTTACTAAACTAGTTACGAGCGACTTGGGACTCGATAGACTTACTTATCAGGGCTCTCAAGTCTCACGCATTGAGCGTTTCGGTCTTAACTCATATTTCTCACGCTAAAAAAAACTCTGGTCTATTTAATGTTTTAATGTGCCGCGCTCTGTGGAGGAGTCCAGCTCAGACCCCCGTCTCAACGCTCGCCATGGGTCACTTTCCTGTCGCTGGTCATGTGATGTCCCGCTTGCCTGTCTTTAACTTATGCTGATCTGGATATCTCCATTAATCATCCGTGGAAAACGTTTCTCATGTCCTCTTCGTCTCTGATGACGTCTCCTCCTCTTTTCTCTTTGCGGGTGGCTCCGTGTTGAAGAGCCGTCTCCAGGAGGATAATATGGATTTCACTCCAACGCTGTCTTTAATGAGATGTGGTGCCCAGTAGCTTTGCAGGGAGCCGCAGGATTTATTTGAAATGACAACTAACGGTCGCGCAAAAGCTAACCTTAGTTTTAGTGCGCATTGATATGGAACGCGCCCCTTTACTGTACATTATGGGCTGAATATAACACACCCCGTGACTCACTCTCAACCAATCAGAATGCTTGATTTCATCTACCCGTATTATAATTATTTATATTTAATATATTTTCTGTACTCCATAGGATGTCGCAATAAAGCCAATCAGGGTTTTTTTTCTCAGTAAGTCCTTGGATCAAACATAATGAGGAAAATGGTCTGTATTGGTGAGAAGCATCACTCATATATATATATATATATATATATATATATATATATATATATATATATATATATGTATATATACTATACATGTGTGTATATATATATTTATACACACATGTATAGTATATATATATATATATATATATATATATATATATATATATATACATAGTAGGTATGGAAAGTATTCAGACCCCTTTAAAATATGGCCATGTGATATTTCATTTTCCTGTTTTTAATAAATTTCCTACATTTCTGTTTTTTTTAAGAGAAATCAAATGAATATACAGTGGCTACGGAAAGTATTCAGACCCCTTTAAAATCTTCACTCTTTGTTTCATTGTAGCCATTTGCTAAAATAAAAAAGTGAATTCTATTTGTCATTAATGTCACTCAGGACAAATTAAATATCACATGGTCTCACGAGTGTATAAGATAAGAAGTATTAAGTCCAATGTTGACTATCACCGTGTTAAAGTCCCAACAGTAAACATAAACATACACATACATGCTGCTTTTTGCCAATTAGGACGGAGGATGAAGGCGCTCGTAGAAAGATGCTATCGGAGGAGTTATGTCACGGACCCCTTTGTGTGGCCTCGAAAGACCAAGCCAGCTTCAGCTTCTGGCTTTGGCCTTGATCCTGACGAAGACCATCAAACATGGGGCGGGGGGGGTCAAGAGTTGTTCTTCATAGTACAAGAGATGGACGGAGGTGAGTTGGAATAGAAAATGAAAAATAAAATGTTTTAATTCTCTGCCAAAGTGATTTTTTTCCTTCAGTTTGACCTCAAGATCCTGCAGACGGACTAAAGATTGAATCATTTTAGTTGGAACTCGTGCAAAAAACCACAGCTGTTTGAAAATGAACAAAACATATGACCCCCCCCCCCACACCACCCACCCCCACCGCCCTCACACTCAAACGTAATTGCATTACTTTGGGGCTTCCAGTTGGGTTCCTGCCCACAGAATGTCAAGACGAGTCACTCTGGTGGAAACTCGATTATCATCCTCCTCGTTCAACACCCTCGTCTCCTCGTCTCCTCGTCTCCTCTGCGCTTCCTGGAGTGAAGGCGTCGAGACGTCCACACCTGTGTCTTATTTACTCCCCGAAGGTTTGTTTCATGCACATTCTTATCACCTCCACATCCATCTACACCTCCATCACATGTGTATGTATATGTATATATATATATATATATATATATATATATATATATATATATATATATATATATATATATATATATATATTTTTTATATATATATATATATATATATATATATATATATATATTATATTATATTCTATATTTATATATTTCTATATAATATATATGTATATGTATATATATATATATATTTTTCTATACTTATAAATATATATATAAATATATATAAAGAAATATGTATATTTTATATATATATGTATATATATATATATATATATATTTTTTTTTTTTTTTTTTTTTTCTTCTATGTGTTGTTTTTCCATCACAAATAAAAGACAACAAATTTACACACCGATATCAAATCAAACTAAAATAATTTGACCAAAAAAACACCCTGGATCACGTTGACAGCGAACGTTTCTTTTTTTTTTTTTTCGTAAAGTGATTTGCTCTTCAGAAATAACTCGACCCGACCCACCGCTCGCTTTCCACTGCATTGGCCTTTGGCTTCAGATTGTGAGGGCGTGAAAATCATCCATTACGCCGTATTATTTTTAGGGACGTGCCCACGGCTCTGTGACGTGAGTCACGGGGGGGCCTGGCTCATGCTATGTGATGCCGATGCCACCAGAGATGCAGTTGTTTCTCCAGCTGTTGCAGATCTGTCATCACAATGTCTCCACGGCTCTGGATGGACTCACTGACTTCGTTGTTTACTCGTGACAGATCACAGCGCTGCTCCCCGTCTCCGGACGACCCTCCGTCGTTCCGCATTGTGGCGTTGCACATCTTTACAACGGGGCCCCGTCTCCCTCGCGACCTTCAGAGTCCAGAGCGTCTCGTTCCCTTTGACACTGTTTGCCATTCAGGCCGTAATTGTCACACTCGCTCAAGGCTTCTTCTTTTTCTTAAAGCTATCAGAAAGCTTCTCAGTGCTGGGTACGTGACAGTATATTTATTTATTTATTTATATATATATATATATATATATATATATATATATATATATAATATATTTATATAGAAATAAATATATATATATATATATATATATATATATATATATATATATATATATATATATATATAATATATTTATATCGAAATAAATAAATATATATATATATATATATATATATATATATATAATATATTTATATAGAAATAAATAAATATATATATATAATATATTTATATAGAAATAAATATATATATATATATATATATATATATATATATATATATATATATATATATATATATATATATTATCGCAGCTCTCATCAGAACATTGGGCTGCTGGAGAGCAACTGCCCTCCAAGAGCTAATCCAGCCCCCCGAGGTGCAGTTCCTACCCAGCTAATTATTCTGTGTAGCCACACCAGCTGGAATACAGCCACCGCAGCTGCAAAACACCGGTCTGTGAGCGGAGCACTACAATCTGATCCCTTCTTCTTCTTCCTCTTCCTCATGCCCACTGTACAAACACGTCTTTCTCTCTTTTTTGGAGCTTCAGACGTTGTTTAAAAAAAATATTTTTATGTATATGTTGTTGTAGTTTTTCCACTGCCATCAGGAAGCAGATTCAGAGGACGATTAAAACCCAGGACCAACAGGCGGAGGAACAGCTTCTTCCCCCAGAGCGGTTTCCTCCATCACCCCCGCCCCCCCCCCCCCACACACACACACACACACACACAGCACCCCACTCAGCTCACACCAGACAGTAGAATACTCATTTACACTTGTTCACTTTTAAGCCATTGATGCCTGTGTTTTATGTTATAGTCATTTACTTATATTTACTTATGTTTATTTCATGTATTTCAATTCATTTATTTAATTTATTTGTTGTGTTTATTTTATTTCTTCTATTTATTTAATGTATGTTATTTGTTTTATTTATTTATTTAATTGTTACTTTTATTTATTTGATTTGTTTACATTTATTCATTTTATTTATTTAATTTATTTAATGTATTTAATGTATGTCATTTATTTTATTTATTTTATTTTAAAATGTATTTTATTTATTCTAATTATTTTATTAGAAACGTGCCATCCTAATGTCTGTACACATGTTTTTCCCGTTGCGAGTCTCCGACTACATTCCGTTGTATGTTTTTCCACAACGACAACAAACACCCTCATCCGTGTTGTTGTTTTTCCTTTGTTCTGTTTGATGTGCGAAGTGGAGAACTTCTTGAAAAAGAGCGAGGGTGGTGTCGCGGAGCCTCGTCCAGCCCCTGAAGGACTTGCCCGTCCGGGGCCTCGCACATCTATGGAGGAGCGGTCCGGTCGGAGCGGCGCTCTCGAGAGGCGTGGGCCCCCCGGGGCCTCGGGGCCTCTTGATCCCGCTGCCGATACCAAAGGATTCACGGGGACTCCAGTGATTAGCCAGAGGGGAAACGGGAAAAAACAGAGCAATGGCTGCCAGCAGTCGCACATCAGACGAATACGGACACACACACACACACACAGAGACACACGTGTGCATACAAACACATCGCGCTAATATTTTGACGCACAAAACTCTCAATGGTGGAATTCTAAAGCTTGTATAAACTGCTGTTTTTCCACTTTTGTTTTTCCGTGAACTCGCCGTATGAATATGCATCCGGGTTCTCACCTTGGAAATCAGCATATCCCCCCCCCCCCCCCACACACACACACACATCATGCCCTCCTTGATATTGAAATGTCTGTCCCACAACCCCTGCGTAGCCTTGGAGATGAGCTACTTTAGATACGAGCCGGTCCACAACACAACCTCCCTCTACAAGTGTGTATTTCGAGCTTGTATCTGTGGTAGCGGAGGAACAAGCTGCCGGGTTCTTGATCTCCTCCCCTCAGCATGAGAGACGGGGTTAGTCTGAGATCCACACGGCAAAGTGCAGCTGTTCGCCTCGGCAGAAGAAGAAGAGGAAGAAGAAGAGGAGAGGAGAGGAGAGAGGCATCGACTGAAGAGAGGTGAGGGAGTTGCATCATCCTTAAGACTGAGTTCTACATCCACTTGCAAGCAATTTAGGTTATCCAGCTGAGCTAACAAAGGCTACCGCTGATGAGGACACGGACATAAAAGACATAAAAGACATAAAAGATAAGGTCAGCCGTTCTGCCATCATCTGTACTCGTGATACAAAACGCTGGTGTTTAGTCCAGGGACGATGGCGGTGCTGTTAACGACGAAAAAACAACATTGGAAATAAAGAGTCATCATCCTATTATATGTGTGTTTATATATATATATATATATATATATATATATATATATATATATATATATATATATATATATATTTATTTATATAAATAAACAATATACATGTCAATATGTATTTATATATACAAAATAAAGTATATATATATATGTAAATATATAATTATATACAGTATAAATACAAAATATATATATAAATAAGTATTTATATATGAATAAATAATCATATTAAGTATATATGTAAATATATATATATATATATATATATATATATATATATATATATATATATATATATATATATATACATAAATATACAAACATTTAAAAACAACTCAGTGTTTGAAGATAATAAAAGCCATTTTAAAACAATGAATACAATACAGAATATTGTGTGTGCCTGTGTCTTTTTAATTGTAGTTGGCCAGAATCCAATTACCACATAAGGCTGAAATATTAATACACCAATACATTGTTCCTGAATGTCCTTTTCAAATAAAAAAAAAAAACTAGATATGATCTATTTCACTCGTGTTCCGCGACAGAAATATACTTTACTAAAAAGCCAATTACAAAGACACTGGCGAACGCCTCGACTCCCAGAGGACCTCCCACAGCTCTGCTCCCTCTCACGCTGCGCTGCCGGGGTTGCAAAAAAAGCAATTAAAGGCACCACCTGTTTCTGCATTCCTCCTGCCTCTGCTGTCGGGTAATTGGAAACCTCTGCCTATTGGTGCTGGTGTTCCGACCTCATCTGCAGCCTGATGGCTCTCACCGCCGCCCCCTTAAAGCGCTCGACGAAAGACAAAATGCTGAACTGTGAAACCGTTTTTCAAACATTATTTTCCAGGCCCGCTTGGCTCCGCAACGAGATCTGACAATCCGGGATATTATGGAAGTTTGTCCCGTCGGGGTTTTTCCAGGTAGACTGTGGATCGGCTCGTATCGCAGTTCTCAAGCTGAACGTCGTATTGCAGCTTTCTCAGTTGTTTAAGCATCACGGAATTGGTATAAACTTGATAACTCATAGTAGTCACTCGTCAATGGAGTGTGCCTACTACCAACTATGCCATGCCCCTGTTGAGGCTCCGCCCACTCCTCTCTACCTCCATCTGCCTGATGGATCATAGAGGTCTGGATCGTGGTCCATGCCGACTACCAACTATTCATCCACTCTGTCATACTCGTCGATTGTGTTTTAACTCTAATGATTCCTTCTGGTCACATGACATCTATTGTTCATCTGGTCACATGACATCTATTGTTCATCTGGTCACATGACATCTATTGTTCATCTGGTCACATGACATCTATTGTTCATCTGGTCACATGACATCTATTGTTCATCTGGTCACATGACATCTATTGTTCATCTGGTCACATGACATCTATTGTTCATCTGGTCACATGACATCTATTGTTCATCTGGTCACATGACATCTATTGTTCATCTGGTCTCATGACATCTATTGTTCATCTGGTCACATGACATCTATTGTTCATCTGGTCACATGACATCTATTGTTCATCTGGTCACATGACATCTATTGTTCATCTGGTCACATGACATCTATTGTTCATCTGGTCACATGACATCTATTGTTCATCTGGTCACATGACATCTATTGTTCATCTGGTCACATGACATCTATTGTTCATCTGGTCACATGACATCTATTGTTCATCTGGTCACATGACATCTATTGTTCTGTCCATCCTGGAGAGGGATCCTCCTCTGTTCTCTCCTGAAGGGTTCTTCCCTTTTTTCCCCCTGAAGGGTTATTTGGGAGTTTTTCCTGATCTAATGTGAGGTTCTGGGGCAGGGAGGTCTATGTGTACAAACTGTAAAGCACTCCGAGGCATATTTTTAATTTGTGAGAATGGGCTACACAAATAAAGTGAATTGAATTGAATGAAGAGACAGTGTCTGGAGAAGAGAGGAGACGGGGCTGACCTGGTTCGTGAGGACCTTTTGCTAATTAAAGAGCGTATTGTACCTGCCTCTATTTATGGATACCGCCTGTGTTAGGGAAGGTTTGATAGCATGAATCAAAGCATGTGGTGCCTTAGCCTCTAGCTGTGTGTTTGTTATGGAAGGATAGTATCTGGAGCTCCTTTAATGGACACTCACTGGTCCAACTGGTGACATCCACACTGGACGTGATGGTTCCCGGATCGCAGCCCTTCACACGCTGAAGGTTAGAGGGATGAGAAAAAAACAGCCTGGATACGACGTGGCAACAAGCCCGAGCCGACCGGCAACAATCTGGTCCTGGACCACCGGAACATCGAGCAAAACCGGCGAAAAGAAAATGTGATTTAACGTTAATGTGTTTCCAGTCGCTCATTTAATGCGAGCCTCGGAATTTGCTCAATTTACACCATGAATAATTCTCTAAAAAATTACTTCCATTGCACCTAGTTGCATTTTGGATTTATTGAATCAGCTTTATTTGTTTTTTATATATCTCAGCAAAGCTTGTTTTGGAATATTAAACTTAAAATAAAAATAAAATTACCACTTAGGTTGGTTAAATCAATGTCTTCATTAGCAGGCTGGAGGACACAAATCTATATTAAAATGTGTGTTTTTGTAAAGTTTATAGTTATAACCTGACATCCACTTACTTCAATAACTCAAGGTGGTACCTGATATAGAAATCCCTTCTTCAAATAATGACTATATTAATCTGGGATGGGCATTTTCAGCTATTTTTCTTTCTCGAATTTCCTTCAATTCTCTTTTCAGTTTTAGATATCTCGGATTGTGCCGCGTCGGTGATGAGCAAATTTAGAAAATAACACCAAATGTAACATCCTCATAATCCGCCACGACCCTTTTTCATCGGACGCG
>CM070096.1:19308766-19433766 GCA_036178185.1 Liparis tanakae
CTGCTCTGTGTGTCTTAGTCCTGCCTGCATATTTATCAGTGTGCGTGTGTGTGTGTGTGTGTGTGTGTGTGTATGTGTGTGTGTGTGTCTGCGTGTGTGTGTGTGTGTGAGAGCGTGCTCTACATCTATCTAATTATGCGCGGGGCACTACTACGAGCCTATGATTCAATCTTTTGTAGTAATTGATCCTTCCACCTGAGGGCAGCACTTTCTAATCTAATACCAGATGAATCGCTTCTACGTCTTCAATCAAGCCGTAAAGATATTGAACCGGCCTTCGGTTTAAACTCGTGTGAGTCTGACGTTTGAAAATAAACTAAGCTGTAATTCCACCTCCCCCCTGCAGGATGAAAACAGTATGCCCTCTGAATAGATTTCTGGAAATAAATATTTATATATATATTTTCGGAGCTCAGTACAGATGTAGTCTTTGAATTGCTCAGCGTGCTTTGAAGTCCTGCAGTGAGGGATCATGGACGGGTTATTGGATATAGAGCCGTGAAAGACTCTCAATGACGGCTGAACCTGTGAACTTCCTTTCTACAGTGTTTTTATAGTCACATTATTGTGTTCCACATCCGACTCAAACCACGCGTCTGAGTCAGGATACTTAAAAAAAACAACTTCCACTATTCATTTTTCTTGTATTTCATAAGAACTGAAGGCAGTTTTTTTTCCACGATGATTGCATTGCTGTTTCTTTTCTTCTTATTCTTCTTCTTCTTCTCCGAAAACAATTAAATTCTCCTCTTACACAATTCAATTATTTCTACTGTTCAGAAACACACGTGTGCCGGAGGCGGCTTTTCATCCACAGCTGATGACACACACTTCCACCTATCACCAAGGAGAAAGGAATAGTTTTTGTTCCTCTTATATGACAACAACATAAAAGAAATTGAATGGCTTACGTTAAGAGTGACAATCTAATTTGGTGTGTGATGTGGAATGGATCCCAGGCGGTGAAATACTGGACAGCCAAAAAAACTGAATGTCTTTTTTTTTTATGGAAATAAGAAGAGAAAGGGAATTGATGCAATGTCCTTGAAATGAATCCGTCCTCTTCATTTAAAAAATATTATAGGTTCTACAAAAAACAACCTCGTAATTCTTTTTAACTGGGAGTAAAAACATGCCTCAAAACGTAAAATATTTGACTGAACAAACTCCAAATGTACTTCAATGACCACGGCCGTCGCAAATGGAAGATTCATCATTGTGACTAAGAACATGTTTTACGTTTTTTCATATTTTATTAAATGGACCAATAACCTTGAAACATCAGCAGCATCACCAAACTGGGCTAACGGTCCGATGGGCTCTGCCTCACCTCCTAGCCCACGACTCCTTGTACCCTTCATCAGGCCACACACATCTACCATTCTTCTCCTTCATTGTCTTTATTCTTATTATTTTGGGGCGGCTTTTTTGTATCAAACGCGCAATTTCTCCCAAAAGAGATATATGTATATATATATATATGAAGTTTTATAATTGGAAAATTGGAATTACATTTACCTTTCAGTTGAGGTACTTACACAGATGTATTTCAAAGAAGATATTACTAAATATGAAACATACATTTGGGGTTTTCTTGTCAGCGATTTGCATTTCCTACTTTGTCTCTGAGTAATTCATCGAGTTTCTTCTTCTACGAACATTATTAGGCAAACGCGATACAACTTTGTTTGATCATCCACTAACAAGATTACTATTTTAATAGAATAGACCTTTTAATAAATGTGATGACCACGGCGGCAGATTAAAGCCAGATAAACTTCTCAGTAGGAGACATAATCGACTGTAATTCCATATTGGGTTGCAATTGAGTGGATTGGACTGTTATTGGGCAGCTATAATACTAAAGATCTTTAAAAGTGTGCGTCTTGCAAGTGGTTAAATGTGTATGATTCAACTACAATGGTCTAAAAATCAGATACGCTTCTTCAATGTACTGAATTTGAAATGGCTTCCAACCAGTGAAGTTGGGAGTTCACGTAAAAGCTAAAATTACAACAGACAGACGGTAAGTAACTTAATGATCTGCTCAGGTATATATATATATATATATATATATATATATATATATATATATATATATATATATATATATATACCTGATATTACAAACTATAGCTTTACATATATTATCAATGCTATTCATTTCCTATAAAACATTTGATAAAGTGGCAATGTGTAGTTGTAGATATCACATTGTCATATTGCAGTATAACACTGTAAATGAACAGTTTAATTGTTCACTTCTTTCTCTCTGTGATTATTAAATGCATGCTTGTGTCAGATTTAATGTTGTGTATTTAACGTGCAGGAAGTTTGTCAACCGAAATATATTAAGAAAAGAAAAACGTCTGCCTTGCTGTATTTATTTCAAAAGGCAAACAAATAACAGAGACGAGTCCAGATGCTGCGCATGACTCATGTGTCCTAGAATAACCACCTCCTTCACAAGTGTACGGTCCGATTCCACTTGATCGCATTTTCACAACTCTTACGCTTGAAACACAATCCAATACAGAAGTAGCTAAAAAGATTCACTAAAAGATTTAAGCGTAATTTGGCAGGTGATAAAATATTAGTAGGTAGGGATAACAATTTTAATTGGACGCACGGAGGTTTTTAAAGGATTTCTAGTCAGACTCAACCCACTAAAGACATTTCCGGACTCCAAATCTACGTTTTTACATTCTGGTCTGGTTCTCGTTTTGCAATTTTTATTTTTGCAAACTTTTAATTGGACCCGACATGACCCAAGAACACTAAAACACTCGCCGGACCGATCGATAAAAAAGGCGAGCGCTGACTTGGAATATGGCTTCATGGCATTCAAATAACGTGTGAAAGCGAACGGATGCTCAGGGCCTTTCTCATTGGGTGTTTTCGGGGTCAACGTGGCTGTCGCAGGGAATCAAACGCGTGAACTTCTACATAATCTGTCGGGCCACATCGTCCAATCGAGGGGTGTTGAGACTTTCGCGATATGAAACACAGTTTTGCACCGTTTCTTTTGACTTCCAGATCAAATAAAGAACATTTATTCTTTTCTCTTCCTTCAAAATGCCTGTAGGGCGCATGGAATTTTGAAAACCCTCTTGATATTTTATACTCATCGTGCCAATTACACCCACACTGAGAGGCGGTAGGGGTCAATCAAAATATCAGTTCTGAAACAAGCTCCTGTTGACACCGCGTGATTCACACAGGATACTTTCCATTATTTTAGTCCATCTGTGTTTGGCTCCTTTTCAAGATATAAACCAGCCATCAATCGCTAAATAATAAGCCAGATGCAATGCTTTAAATGACAAATATTTGACAATTTATAGAATCTAGACTTCTATTTCCTGTTGAAAGTTTTAGTTCAGTTTAGTTTAGATGAGTTTATTTCGGTAATATACAAAAATCAAGATTTTTACAACAAAAGAAGAAAGTGGCTAACCGAAAGGGTCGAGGATGAAGCTATCAAGCTTATAAGTGCCCTAACCTATGATTTCACGAGAAAACTTAATTCAGAGAATCATATACTGTACATATACCCATATAAATATATACACACAAACATATATATATATATATATATATATATATATATATGTATATATATATACACACACATATACATACATATACATACACATTCAAAAACCCATATACATCTACACACACACATAAATCCACACACATACATGTTTACAAAAAACAATAGACAACTTTAAGAATTTAACCATTAACTAAATTAATGATTCATCCAGATCCGTCTAGAATATGTTGTGTGGAACCAGCTTATCTTACTTATCCAGTGTTAAGACCTGATCTACGAATAACGGAATTATAAAATAATGGAACTAAAAAATGACGGAACTACAGAAAATAACGGGACTCCAAAATAACTGAACTACCAAAAATAACGGAACTCCAAAATGGCGGTACTAGGAAATAACAGAACTACAAATTATTGAACTATACAATAACTGAACTATAAAATAACGGAACTATAAAATAACGGAACTATAAAATAACGGAACTATAAAATAACGGAGGAGTCACATACAATGTAAAGAAATCAGTTTGCCATCGCACGCCAGGTACAAAAATACTGAAGAAAGAGGAAATTATCATATAAAAAGAAGAAAAAAAACGTAAAGGAATGTGTCAGAAAAATGTATTTCGCCACAAGGTCAAAGCTGACACACACACACACACAAGGCTTTTATGTAATCGCAAGAAATATTAGCAGAACTTTCACCTTTGATTCTTGAAGAGCTTCTATTTCCCTTTCAAGTATTACATCATAAAGCACGTCATGATCTAGCCCTTCTTCTTCTACTCCGATTATTTCCTACGTGTGACATGGGTCACAGCTTTTGGCTTTCGAGCAAAGTACTTTTTTCCTGCGATGGAAAATTAATAATAAAAATCAGATGAGGGGAGACTATGGGTCAGTGGGTAGCAGGTCTGTCTTTCTATCAGGGGGTTGGTAGTTCAAACCCCGCCCTTGTCGATGTGTCCTTGAGCAAGACACTCAACCCTGAATTGCTCCCTGTAGCTTAATGTAACATGAAAGTTACTTTGGAAAAAGCGTTAGCTAAATGTAATGTGTTAAAAAAGAAAGGCTGCTGTGTATTCGTCCATCGAACAGCCAGACTCTTCACAATGCGCCCCGGGATTTCACTTTGACTCCCTTTGGAGATCGAGAATTAAAGACGGCCATTAGCCGGGGCGGTGCGGGGGTAAGATTAATCTCTGGGACCGCAGAGACCGAGGGTTCAAGTCCCGGAGGTGGTGTGTCGAGCTTGTTATCGTGTTTCAGTGGAAATGGACTCAGCAGGAAGAGAATATTGGTGGAGACTCTTTCACTCTAAATTTGCTTTTACTATTATTTTATCTAGTAAATGTTTTTTCTTAATATTTGTGTGAAACCAGCTCATCTTATCTGAACCAGTGTTGAGATCTGAACCCGGTTCCCCCTTATTTTACCACCGGAGTGTCGCAGTCCGTCCATCTCGCTTTCCGAACACCTCATTTCTATCCGGCGTCGGCGCTATCACGCTATTTGTGTTGGGCTCCTCTTCCAGAAATAAAAAGATCCTTCAATAGCTAAATAAAGAAAAAGATTTAATGCTTTAAATGGCAAACTTTTAACAAGTTATAGAACTTCCTATCGAAAGTCTTTTTGACTATTAACGAAATTTATGATTCATTCAGATTCATGTGACTTAATCAGAATACATCTAGAATATGTTGTGGGAAATCATCTTATCTGACTTAACCAGTGTTAAGATCTGATCCCAGTTCCCCCTTATTTGACCACCAGAGTGTCGCATTTTAAAAAAAACATAAAAAGGAAGAAGTCCGCCAACGCAGTGAGTCCGTCCTCCGCTTCCCGACAACCTCATTTCTATCCGGCGTCCTTTGTGTTTCACTCCTTTTCCAGACATAAAACCATCTCTCAATAGCTAAATAAGAGATAGATAGATAGATATAATGCTTTAAATGGTAAACTTTTGACGATTAATAGAATCTAGACTTCTCTTCCTATCGAAAGTCTTTTGATTAACAAAATAAATGATGTATCCAGATCCATGTGACTTAATCTAGAATATGTCGTGGTCTATAGATGTGTGAAACACAGTCAGTTCATCTTCGCTTCCCAACAACCTCATTTCTGCATTCTAAATTAGAAATTGTCATCTCTAATTGATACCACAATTACACCCTGAGCGAGAGAGAGAGTGAGACGATAGGAATAATAATCTTAAAGAAGGCAATAATACCATTACTTTCCATTGTCGGCTTAATATTAATTTGAGGAACGCTGCTTATGATTTAAGGGGAACGAGCTAAAGTCCCATTACCGCAGATGGTTGTCGGAGATATTTTTGGAGGACGTCCATGCCGTACGCGGTCGTAACATTTAGTTAAAAAGCCCAGTCGATAAGCAATTTGGGGAGAGGCCTGCACTTTTTTTTTACATCAACTAATGAAGTCAATGAGTGCAGAAGACAAGACGGAGTGATGCAATTGGAACAGTTGCACAGCACTGCTGTTCTACGTGATTAAGAAGACGTACCGACTCAATTACAAACATCCTTTATTGCCTTTTTGAGCTGAGCGTCTAATAGTTTAACTGTTCAAACAACGGTAAAGAGTGGAATTCTGGCAAAAAGTCCATTACTGTATACATAATTTCCCCATTCTCCAATCCATCCGTTTGACTTAATTTGTGTTAACCGTCATATCCCGGTGGTTGTTAATGATGACATGTTTATTAGAAGTTTATTATAATAATTTATATGGACAAGATTGAGACAAATAGCTTCAGGTAATGTGTAAGCTCATTTTTGAAGTCACGCAACTTTCAGAACTTCCGTGTACTCATTAAATTAAATGAAGATTAAAGGATTGTTGATTCAATAGTTTAAAAAGGAAAATCCACAACAACCTTATCGATATCAAATGTTGGTTTTAAAGTATGACATGTATTTTAGGAGTTCATTTTTATTATTTTGTTTGACAAGATTAAGACAAATAGCTTCAGGTAATGTACGAGCACATTTTTGTAGTCACGGAAGTTTCAGAACTTCCGTGTGCTCATTCAATTAATTAAAGATTAAAGGATTGTTGGTTCAATAGTTTAAAAAGGAAAAATCCACAACTACTTTATAAATATCTAATGCATCGGTGGTTGAAAATTATGAAATGTATTTTAGGAGTTCATTTTTATTATTTTTTTTGGACAGGATTGAGACAAACAGCTTCATATAATGTCTAAGCTCATTTTTGTAGTCAAGCAACTTTCAAAACTTCCGTGTGCTCATTAACCGAAGATTAAAGGAGATTGTTGGTTCAATAGTTTAAAAACGACTTTATCAATATCAGATGCATCCCTTTTGGGTTGAAAGGTGTCTGAAATGAGTTCAGTTGTCAGGTTTAATATTAATAAGTTCGTAAGACGCATGTCTGGGCCGGATGAAAAACGCGTGAAGAAACAAGTTTGTTCGAGAGCAGAATAATTCACCAGAATAAGGAAGCGGCGTCGCGAGGGAGTCCTGCACTCGGCTCTCGAGGATAGGTGATGTGTGCTGTGAATTATTATTATAACAAATATGGCTTTCCACCCACAGAGACTCGAGTTGTTGTGCCTCCTCTCATCTGCCGCTCACCCACAGGCACTGCGATGACGTGGGGTTAAGTACCTGATGTCTGGCCTATGCACCTTAGTTTATTTAATTATTTCGAGGAGTTCATTACAAATGATAGATCTGTGAGGGGAAATTACAGCGTTGGAATTAATGTGGTACAAGCTCGCTGCCAGCTAAACTATAGGCACAAATATAATTTTTTTAGTTGTTCATTATTTATTTATTAATGTTTATTTAAATATCAAGGACTTTTCTGAATTGACTAAATGCTGGGAAAAAAATTTAAGCTATGGTTTTAATATTTGTTCTATAAATTTAATTACACTGTTTTATTTAAAAAAAGCTAATAATAAGAGGCTAATCCAGTAAACTAGCATTCGACTAAGAATCCAAACGTTTTTTACCGAATATGTTGGATGAATCAACGGTAAACACACCGGTGGAATGCATTAAAGGTGTAAACACACAGGTGTAATGCATTAAAGGTGTAAACACACCGGTAGAATGCATTAAAGGTATAAACACAGACAGGTGGAATGCATTAAAGGTGTAAACACACACAGGTGGAATGCATTAAAGGTGTAAACACACCGGTGGAATGCATTAAAGGTGTAAACACACACAGGTGGAATGCATTAAAGGTGTAAACACACACAAGGGGAATGCATTAAAGGTGTAAACACACACAGGTGGAATGCATTAAAGGTGTAAACACACAGGTGTAATGCATTAAAAGTGTACTAAACCCATTCATCATGCTAATACACTCTTATTTTAACACACTAATAACTAAAGCCATTATTGGTACCTTCCATTCTATAGTAAATCAATTACCCTCTTATGGGAGTGGTCTCTTCCAGGATTACCACTGTTTGCCTTCACCCCCGAGGTGTTAAGTGTGTTCAGTGATTAAATGCTGAGGTGAACGTATGAAATATGATAATACCGTGGCCACCTTGGACTGTCTCCAACGCGGTCCTTACGGGAGTTGGAAAAGCACTTTAAAGCGTATTCCTCCTCTTTAAAACTGAACGGTGAAACGTATCTCATGAAAACCATTAAAACTGTGGAGAAATACCTTTTTATTATTGTTCTGTGTATTGTTGTGGGGGCAGATATAAGACATAAGGCTTTCCTTGTTGTTTACTGCAAGAGATCCACAAACGGCTCACAAAGCGAATCATTAGCAGAGAGCCCCGTGTTGACACCTCCGACTTCACTGCAGAAATAAAACATGTTTACAATAAGCCGTGACCGTCTCAGTATTTAATTACGAAAGGCCATTTCTGCCGGTAAAAGAAAAAAAATAAGCTGTGATACAAATATCCCCATGAGTCATAATTATGAGATAAAAAGTCAATTATGAGATAGAAAGTTCAAAGTATGAGATTAAAAGTCATAATCATGAGATGGAAAGTCAAGTTATGAATAATAGTAATAGTCCAATTTCTATCTCATTATTATGACTTGTAATCTTATACTTTCGTCTTTCTATCTCATAATTGACTTTTTATTCCAACATCTATTATTTGAGACGTTCTGTCATGATTTCGACTTACATAATTTTGAATTTCTATTTCAAATGTCTTTCTATCTCAGAATTTCAAATAAAAAAAATATTTAGAAAGAAATTCTAAATCCTGAATAACAGTCATAGTCCACTTTATATCTTATAATTTTGACTTTCTATCTCATAACATCAACTTTCTATCTGAAATTTTCGCTTTCAGAACCTTGACTTTCTATCTCAACTTTCTATCTAATAATTTTCGACTTTCTATCTCATAAAGGTTTTTCCTTCTCATAATTTCATCTTTCTATTTCATAAATGTCTTTCTATCTCAGAATTTCAAATGTCAAAATGATTGAGATAGAAAGTCCAAATCCTGAATAACAGTCATAGTCCACTTTCTTTCTTATAATTCTGACTTTCTATCTCATAACATCAACTTTCTATCTGATTTTTTTCGCTTTCAGAACTTCGACTTTCTATCTCAACTTTCTATCTCATAATTTTCGACTTTCTATCTCATAAAGGTTTTTCTATCTCATGAAGGTATTTCTAACTAATAAAGTTTCTATCTCATAATATAAACTTTCTATTTGATATTTTCACTTTCATAACTTTGACTTTCTATCTTGACTTTTTAGCTCATAATTTTGTCTTTATATCTCATAATTTTGACTTTCTAACTCATAATTTCGACTTTCTATCTCAAAAAGGTCTTTCTATCTTATAAAGGTATTTCTATCTCATAGAGGTTTTTCTAGTTTCATCTTTCTATCTCATAATATAAATTTGATATTTGATATTTTGCTTTCATAACTTTGACTTTCTATCTTGACTTTCTATCTAATAATTTCGACTTTCTATCTCATACATTTATTTGTATCTCGTAATTTCGACTTTCTAACTCATAATTTTGACTTTCTATCTCAAACATGTATTTCTATCTCATAATAACAACTTTCTATCTGATATTTTTGCTTTCACAACTTTGACTTTCTATCTTGACTTTTTATCTCATAATTTTGTCTTTCTATCTCATCATTTCGACTTTCTATCTCATAATTTTCGACTTTCCATCCCATACATTTATTTCTATCTCATAATATCAACTTTCTATCTGGTATTTTCACTATTATAACTTTGACTTTTTATCTCAACTTTCTATCTAAAAGTTTCAACTTTCCATCGATAATGTCGTTGATGTAATCTCTCTAATGGTCTTCCACGTGAAGCCCACCTCTCCGGCCATTGAAGGCTGTCGTCGGGGCCACAGCCTCAGTTTGAGCCTCACTTTGAGCCTCACTTCAGAAGCCGACAGGGTAACGCCCATACCTCCTATAGTCTGATTTATCCTTTATTAGTATAAGTCAAATACATATTACATCCCCCCCTCTTCCTTTCCCTTTGTTCTCCAGCTGCACAAATACAGCCCAGATATCCTTTGTGCATTTTACATGTATCCGATATTACCAATTTATGTTTCTTTGACGTAACACGCACACAAGCAGCGAAGAATAATCTCACCTCGGGCGAAACCGGTCAATCTGACAGCGGCCTGTCAAAAATACTGCGGCGTGTGTGATGCAGAGAGGTGTAAAAGCACACACACACACACACACACACACATACACACACGTGTAGAGGGGAGGAAGGGGGGGGGGAATCAATAATTTCTTTGTAGTGGGATCCAGAGAATTGAATTGCCAACTATCTGCCAGTTATCTCAATCGAGTTTGCCCGTGCGATTGCATCCGCTCGCACTATTTGAGCATCTGACACGTGGCACTACATGTTGAGCCCCCCCCCCCCCCCCCCCCGCCCCGCGTTTCTATCGGCGATTAAACTTTAATCAAAAAGAATAACAACGACGCCCCGTCGTTATGAAAGAGAACGAGGGGAGAGGAAGATGAGGTGGCGAAGGGGGAAAAGTTTACCTCTCAACAATTACGCGTTAAGTATTAAAATAATTTGGGTTTAACTTCCATTTCCCGCGGAGGAACGCATCGATACACATTTATACTCACGAGCTGGTATCGTGACGTGCGAGCGGTAATAAGAAGTCGGTCCTTTGTCGGAACAACGAGGCGACGTCTCAGGTGAGCGATGTGACATTTGCTTATTGTCACGGTGCCACGGAGACAAATACAAAAGTCACTTATAGGTCACATGTCACCGGAGACAGTTCTGCACGGCGGAGTCGCGGAATAAGAAGGAGGAGAAGAATAGAAGGAGAGTCGCGAGCTTGCAAAAGAAAGAAAATACGACAACTTTGACTAAATATTAGGCGTCACATGTCGCAGTTCATCACAAAGAGACCTGATACAACTAATTTCAACAACAACAGAAAGATAATGAAAAGCTTAAGAATGATCACATGAAATCCTGGTAAATATGAATTATGAAGTCATTGTTTCACAATTGTTTTGTTTTGTCCTCTCTTTTTTCAAAAGCTTGTGTTTTGTCTAATTGAGCTTTCAGGGCCACCGTACCTTTAAAAACCTCATGACGCTGAAGTAAAAGACGGGAAGCTTCAACATTTATTTTATTTGTGAAGAAAAAGGATTTTACAAAAACAAAAAACAAGAGATGATTTAAATGTGTCCAACCTTTTTTATAAATAACGTGAATATAAAATAATGTATCTAAAAATTAAAATCACTATTAAAAAACGGAACAGCAAAAAATAATGGAACTACAAATTAATGGCACTATAAATTAACGGAACTACAAAATAACATAACTATAACATAACATAACTATTAAATAAAGGAACTATAAAATAATAATAACTATTAAATAGCATTACTATTAAATAAGGTAACTATAAAATAAAGGAACTTTTAAGTAACGTAACTATTAAATAACAGATGAATCACACACAGAAATCACTAAAAAACAGGAAAGGAAAATGTCAGTAACTATTACTATTACAAAATCACCACAAGGTCAAAGCTCTCACACACACACACACAAACACACACACACACACACACACAAGGCTTTTATGTAATCGCAAGAAATATTAGCAGAACTTTCACCTTTGATTCTTGAAGAGCTTCTATTTCCCTTTCAAGTTTTACATCATAAAGCACGTTGTGATCTAGCCCTTCTTCTTCTTCTTCTTCTTCTTCTTCTTCTTCTTCTTCTTCTTCTTCTTCTTCTTCTTCTTCTTCTTCTTCTTCTTCTTCTTCTATTATTCCCTCCGTATGGCACGGGTCATTTTACTCAAAAGCTATACACTGCGATGGGAAATTAAAAATGAAACCATGAAGGCAGCTGTGTGTTAGCCATCGGACAGCCAGCCTCTTCACAATGCGCCCCGGGATTTCACTTTGACTCCCTTTGGAGATCGAGAATTAAAGACGGCCATTAGCCGGGGCGGTGCGGGGGTAAGATTAATCTCCGGGACCGCAGAGACCGAGGGTTCAAGTCCCCGAGGTGGTGTGTTGAGCCTTTTTGGGTGTTTCAGTAGAAATGGATTCTGCAGGAAGAGAATATTGGTGGAAACTGACCCAACCACTATCTTTTATTCAATCCTAGAATTCACAATTTGCACTCTAAATTAACTTAAATCATCCCTTGGGTACTTGTTAAGTATGTTTTTTTTGTAATGAGAAATGGGTACACGTTGCAAGCAGTATAAAAACACAAATAATAAACCTCCATGACATCATCTTTTCCCAGCCAGTACCCGCCAAACTCATTCCAAAGCGCGAGATAACCGCCGTAAATCTTCCTGCACAGTTGAACCACTTAGCTTACAGCGCTGACCCCCGCTGCAGGAACTCCCAGGTGGGGAGTGCAGCGCGGAGAGGGAGCCTTGTGTTGGCGGGGATTTATTTTGTGTAGGCTCAGTCGTGTGAACATCACATGAAGAAAAAAAACATTATTGTTCTCTCTCATGCGGCTTGAAGAAGAAGAGTGTTTTCAGACCGGGTAAATATTCATAAGCTGCCTCCCTCCTACAGCCGTCTTCTTGAATTTGATGCCGCAGAGATCTGAGGGTCTGAGAAGGCGTGTCGCTTTAAAGGCGTACCAGGCGTATAATATATAGATATAAAGAAGATATCAACTTAAAGGTGGCATGTAATTAACGATATTAAGTATACAGGAGGGTTTGGTCTTCATTAGTACCTTTAGTTTAATTGCCTTGGCTGCTGTTAATGGTCCAGGGTTAGGATGCCAAATCCGCACCAGGATCAGCCCGTTAATGATATGAATGCATTCGCGAAAAAAATATGTGTGATGGAAGAAACCGTTATCGACCAATCAAAAGTCTGGGTAGGAAAAAAGTAAAGAGAAATGAATCACCAGCGGACGAGGCATGAGACACGCGCATATTTGTATGGCAAGTTTCTTCTTATTAGTCATTTTTAAAGCAATGAACTTGTCTGGTTCAAACTCACACAAGCTCCGCCCCCTTTACAAAGAGTCATACCCCTCAGTATGTGATGCAGCGCCCTGGATGGATGCCCGCTGACCTCCAGTCCTAGAACTTCCTCCTAGCCCGTCGTGTCCCGCGGTCTTATCGCCAAGACGGATTTCCAGGAAGTCCGGGAGACAGAAAAGTAAAGGTTTTACTTAGAGTATAAAAATTGTTTTCGTTCAAGGCGCCATTATAGGTTCTTTAAAGAACATTTTCAGTAAATGGTTGTATAAAGAACCCTGGTTTGAAAGGTACTTGGTGGAACTAGAAATGGTGCCTTAAAGAACCATTTGTTTGAAGGTTCTTTGAGACACCTTTTAAGATTCTTTGAAGAACTCTTTAAGGAATTGGTTCTTTAAAAGGCTGTGTGGTTCTGCCAAGAACCATTTTTTCGTTTGAGGCACCATTATAGGTTCTTTAAAGAACATTTTCAGGAAATGGTTCTTTAAAGGACTCTGGTTGGAAAGGTTTGTGGTAGAACTAGAAATGGTGCCTTAAAGAACCATTTGTTGAAGGTTCTTTGAGACACCTTTTACTGTTCTTTGAAAAACTCTTTAAGGAAATAATTCTCTAAAGAACCTTGGTTTGAAAGAGTCTTTGTGGAACCAGAACTAGTGCCTTAAAAAAACAATTTTGAAGGTTATTTGAGACACCTTTATGGGTTATTTGAAGAACTCTTTAAGAAAATGCTTTGAAAGGTTCTTTGTGGAACCAGAAATGGTTCTTTTCGATGGCATCACTCTGAAGAACTATTTTCGGTTCCAGATGGCACCTTCATTTTCCTGTGTGTACCTACAGTCTGCCGCCCCCCCGGTGTGCCGTGACGTTGCAGAAGTGTCTCAGATGATGACCCCCCCCCCCCCCCCCCTCCTCCCCATCGGGCTTTTGTCTCAGGGGGCAGAGGATCTTGTGGAGTTCACATTGGCATTCAGGTGGATGTCTTTCTCCATGTTGGGGGGACCGGGGTGGCTAAGTAGCATCTGCTTTTCCCCGTGTGAGCTTTGTGGAACGTTATGTTAAACGCATGGCGACTCCCCCCCCCCATTCAGGCACACCGAGCAGCTGTTTGGTGCACCGGGGATGGCGTGGCCAATAAAGCCCTTTTGAGGGAAACCACCTGGCGGGGAACGCACACACTCTACTCGCCCATCGCAGCGCCGTCGAGGACCTGTACGGTCACGCCGCAGTCCGCGGCTTGTTCGGGCAAGAGCTTCCAGAACATGCCAGGGGTTCCTTTTTAAGGACCGGTTCCCGCCGTGAACGATCGGGATCGGTAGGAAAGCGTGTGGGTCGTGCTGGGACTGACCTCTCTGGGCTCGATACAGCGACACATCCCCGGGCGTGTTGATGGGTAATGTGTCGATGTGTCAGGGTGTCTCCCGCTTGTCTATTTGACCCCAGGAGGGGAGCAGTTCAGTTCAGGATGTGTGTAATACCAATAGAGTCCAGTAGAGGGCTACTGTGCTTGTACTCATAGGGCTAGGGTTATACAAAAATATTTGTTCAAAATTATACAGATAAAAAAGACAGATAAACATGTACATTTCCCCCCCCCCCAACTGCTACTGTGGAATATATATGAAATAGATCTGCTCCAAAACAAAAAAAATATTATATATAATAAATAAAAATATATATATATATATATATATATATATATATATATATATATATATATATATATATGTGTGTGTGTGTGTGTATATATCATATTACATAGATCTGCTCCAAAACAACTAAAACAAGTATCAAAGAAAGTATTAATAAATGTATATAAGTATGTGTATATATATACAAACACAACAAAAACGAATATGGAAAATATTGTATATATATATATATATATATATATATATATAAAATTATATCTATTAAATACATCTATTAAATATAAATATAAATATTATATATATATATATATATATAATATTTATATTTATATTATATTTATATTTATATTTAATAGATGTGTTCCAAAACAACAACAAAAAATATGGAAAATGTCACTTAAAAGCATCAGTTTCACAGAAGATTAATAAGACATGCCTTTGAAATATTAATATTATTTTACATTTTACATAATATTAATATTACAAATATTATAAAAAAAACGTCAAAAACAGCAACGATAGATACTATTTAATACTTTTTTCTTACTTCAGACTGATAGTGACGCAACAAGAACTGCTTAGTCGTCCCCTTAAATCATCTAATCACATAAGTACATCTCGGTGTTCCTGCGTCTGGAATAAAAATCAATGCCCGCCGGTTTCCTGATCACAAAAAGCACTTATGGAGATGCTGACGACTGAAGGAATCAACATGGCGGCTTCCATTCACAGAACACTACGCCATTCTTTTGCCGTGCCGGGACCAGAACGGACTGTTCTTCTAGACACCGTGACGAGCTGCATGAGGACTTTTATACAACCGACGCCATAAATCAGAGAACTCGTCCGTGCAGAAACACAAGGCATCAAGAAGAGCAGCGGGGTTTGAGTTCAATCCCATTTCCCTCCAGACACCGAGGTGTGTTAACCAAAACAAACCCGAATACCTCATGTTCTTTGGCTCCCTTTGTAATTGGAACAGATCAATTGCGCCTTCATTACACGAGCGAGATGGATAACCTTGTCCTCCTTCTCTGCCATTTTAATGGGCCACTCACAGCCCCGGCTCCTTGCCTCTCGCTAATCCCCGTGGAGCCTATACACTTTTAATCCACCCTCTCCCCCCTCCTCCCCCCTTTTCAGGACCAGGGTAACACAATATGGGCTCATCGCCCATCCAACCGTAGAACTTACTTCCAGAACACTGTAAAAAGTAAGGGTTCCTCGGGCTTCCTGAAGGGTTAAAGATCGATGATGCTTTTTTTAGAAGAAGCTCAGGGTTTCGTCATAGTTGGAGGCTTCTTTCTTTCATTCTTTCTTTCTTTCAACCATTTTATTTTAAGTTGTTATAAGTTACACATTACCTCACATTACTAGACAACAAATAAATACAAATTACATAACAGCAAAACAACCAACTATAGGAACGACAGAAAACCTCTGACAAAAATCAAAGACGAATCATCATCCATATTGAACCGACTATAACAGTTTTATTTATATCATTCCACCGTTTTATTTTCAATTCATCCAGCCCCCCCCCACCCCCCCTTCCCAGGGAGGATTAAGCCATACACATGGACAACCAATGCTGAAAAGAAAAGAGGGTACAACAGATCTGCAGAAAACCCCTGATTATGTCTGTCAAAACCAATAAATTATGATAAGTAAAATAGTTCTGACAATTTAGAGTCTCTAGAGTCTCTTGGGTCCCAAGGTTGCAAAGCCTCTTCGTATGGTTGGAGGCTTCTTATAGAAAAGGTCCAATTCGGATACAATTCCACAGTATATTGTTATATTTTAAAGAGACTCAAATTGTACATTGTAAAAAATGTAATAGATTACATTGGAGTATTAAAGTAACGCTGTAGTGATGAATTCATATTGAGGTAGGCCTATATCTCTGTGGGGGGAAAATGACAACTGTGTAAATGGAATAAATAAAATATAAAGTGAGTCCAGTCCTGTATAATTTCATTGTTGCTGAAGAAAGAGCAAAACTGTGTACAATAAAAACGTGGTTTTAAAAAAATGACAGCAAAGAAATTCGCAACTCAACGCGATGTCGTCCCGACGTTCTCCTAACTTGACATTTAAAAAAACACGCCACACACACGAAGAGTAAAACAACAAGTTTTCGGGAGGAAGTATTTGTTCTCTCGAGCCTTGATGCTGCCGAGCGGAGAACATTCTCAGGGTGCACCGCGGATACCGTTTGTTCTATACTGCATGGACTCCATAACGTCCGTAACGCATCGCTGCCGTATGCATACACTACGAGAGCCGACAGCCAGAATACACTCCTGTACAGTCAGGGAATAAACACGGCAGAGGTTCAGCAATGTAGAGCCCATCCTTATCTGATGCATGTGGCAGGCTTTAGATGGGCAAGAGATGTTGGTTGTTTAACAACAAATATGAATTATTTACTGTAAAATACAACGGAAAAATGCCGATAGTGTGTGTCAATTACAATCCTTTATATTCATTGTTAAAAACCACCAGGTAAAAATGCAATGCTCAAAAAAACATGAAGAAAAATACACGGTCACGGTGGGCGGTTGAGTCAACAAGACTTCCGTGTCCGCGGTGTCGAGTGGAGTAAAGTTACGTCTTCACGAATTTACGTTGAGCCCAACCGTGGTGTTGTTTTTCATGAATGGCTAAAACTCCGTGACATCAAGTTGGATTAAATGTCTGGAAAACCTTCATTCTTGATCATATTTATACATAATATGCTACTGTGGAATATATATGGAATAGATCTGCTCCAAAACAAAAAAAATATTATATATAATAAATAAAATAATATATACATATATATATATATATATATATATATATATATATATATATATATATATATATATATATATATATATATATATGTTACTGCAGGAAGTTCCATTGTGTCTTATTACATTTTTCAACATAATTTGCGGGTTTCTGACGTGACGTGTTTTTCTCGTGCATTACAAACTGTAAATGGCCGTTGTGAGGCTGAGGCCTACGTGTTCCTCACGTGACCCCGCGGCTTGGCGGCGTTGCCTGGTTGAGAGTTTGGTTGCAGAGCCGCTCAGAGAGCACTCTGCTGTAAGAGAAGACATTCCAGTGGTCCAGTTGGTTCTTTAGGACCGTGGAGGTCCGTGCGGACCATTCAGGACTTTTAATGGACTTTTTAGTGCACGGTAGTCAAGTTGCTCGAAGCAATAAGGTGAGTCTCTGGGTCCTTTTTCGTATCGTCATACTCGCAGTGTTTTGAGTCTCTTGCTAGTTAATTGTTATCAACCAACCAACTGCAACATTATTCATCAAATTACTTTTTAAAATACTAATGGAATACTTAGAAAACTATTTATTTTTTAACTAAAAGTATTTTATTCATTTAAAACCTGCGCTGTGAACCGGTCTCAACATCGCCCATCCAACCGTAGAAATTCCAAGACATTGTAAAAAGTAAGGGTTCCTCGGGGTTCCTCGGGGTTAAAGAAGCTCAGGGTTTCGTCATAGTTGGAGGCTCCTTTCTTTCTTTTAATCATTTTATTTTAAGTTTTTAAAATACAAAGGCCGGCGTTGCACAAGCTTTATTAGAAATTGATTCCGGTCAGTTCGATATGTTTAAGAATTTAAACCGTCTCGAATGAAAATAACAAATAAAATCAGGAATTCCATAAATTTATTAAATGAATTTGAAATTAACTTGGGGGTGAAATACAAGGATATTGTTTTCTAAATGGGTTTTGATTCACTACAATGATGAGATGAATAACTATCACTACATTACGCTTTCTTTTAAAACATTTTGTATTTTCCCGGAATCGAACGCCCGAGAGTCACGACTACATTCACGAGTCTCGCGGCCGTCGGACCCTTTAATCCAATAAGTGTCCGTCCTCTCCGTCGGCGTCACTAACTCTGCATTTGTGTCACCCTGTGCAGTACAAACAGGGGGAACGATCAATACATTGCCATGGTTCAATAAGTGAGTGACCTCGGGCCTCCCTTTAATACCCGCTCCGTGTCATAAAGCCCAATCTTCTGTACCTTCTCTCTCCAGACACTCGGCCGTGGCTGCTTCATCTCCACAGTGGACGCCACGGCGCCTTCACCGCCCTGAAAGACCATTTCCTTCACGCGCGTTTTGCATTAATCATACGGATGATGCTTTTTCTTTATCTGCTGTTTTTACGCTTTTCTATTTCTAATGTTTCAACCTAGCAATTTCTTAGTTTTGACACAAGTTACCACGTAACCGTTTTGCAGCTCATCACCGAGATGTGTTGGATAATTGGTTGTGTTACAACCAATTATCGGCGGCTAAATATATAACAACATGGCGAGAAGAATGGAAGTCACTGAAAAACGATTATTGTGAATTGTGTAATGATAAAAGCAGAATGGAGGGTTTTTTGAAAAGGTGTCCGGCTAACAAGTGTAAATGTTGCTAATATTCTTCTATTATATTCTCTTATAAAATGCAATATTTACTATATTTCATCAGATGCATACACTTACAAAGAACAGTTTTATCTAATCGTTTGATATGTCTTCATTGTAGATAATGTCCTATCTATTCAAAGTTCAGCTAACGACGGTGTAATGTCGGTACTATCCACAGAGGAAATAGAGATGAAGTTCTGAGACAATTATTGTGGTAATTCCGTAGATTTGAAGAAGAAATAAACCCAGTTGCTTTGAAGTTAATGTTCTTTGATTGATAACCAGGGAAAATATGTATTACCAATCATTTATTATTAAGGAGTTAGTGGAAACTCATGTTGGGATGAATACACTTTTGACAAGTTTGCAAGTGTTTCCACACTTTTATATTTCCTAATCAAAGTGCATATATTTGCCTACATCTCATACATTTCTAAGGACTTCGGATATTATTAATCAATGTTAAACTATTGCAACTTCTGTGTCTTTTGTACAAACCTGTCAAAACATTTTTTTTTTGACAGGTATGTTGCATTTTAAACTTTGAAGCTCTTAGAAAACAAGGATATTCTTGAAAACCAATATCGCTGATTCTTCCCAGCCGTGATGCAAATATCAGACTGTAATTACAGATTAAAGAAAAAAAACTAATTTACCTTCATCTAAGAGTGCATTTTCAAATGTTAACAATTAAAATAAAAGCTTATCTAAAGCATTCGAACTTCAGGCGGATTAACAGACGGCTCTCTTTCCCAACGATGGTCAATCAGGCCAATGGTGTCGCACCCTGGAGGTGTAATACCGGTGTTGGCCACCGTGCCAAAAGAAAAGCCAAAAAGTGCATAATAATAGCATCACTTTGACGCAAAGAAAGAGAACATAGACGTTCCCATAATGTTAATAAAGTTCTCATGATGCTTCTCCTCCTGTTGTGATGTTGTGTATGAATATACTTTCCGGATACATCTCCATAAATCCGTTTCCAAGTAAGTCTATGGCTCCTTATGAATACTTTTCTCCGTGTGTAGTTCACATGTCTTGTCCAGATCCCAGCTGACCTCTTGTCAGTGCTTTACACAGTTATGATTAAATTGAAATATCATTACAATGAATAATTATCACATTGATACTCATCAGCGGTTTGATATTCTCTCCTCTCCCGCGGTCGCCCGCGGCAACGGGTTTCATTCATCAACTGTTCAGCAGGTCAGTGGCTGCGTGATTGTACTTTCTGGGATTATTACATTATTAATGAATTGGACGAACTAAAAAAAACATAGCGGCTATCGAGTCTAATTACGACGGAAAATAATACGTAGCCGTCATTATCTCACGTGCCTTTTCCATAATCTCCGGAAACATTCCTGAACTCAATTAAATAAAAAAAGTATGACACGGATATCTCGCGCCATCAAATCACGAGGGAATTACACCCGAAACCTAAAATGGCGCATCATTCAAATGCAGATGGGCGCACGGAGATACCGACAAAGGTTAACGCCGGCTTGTTAATATGTTTTATAACCCGCTTTGCATGTTTTATGTCTTATAACCCTCTCGCCGGATTCAGAGGGCCAACTCTATCACGGCCGTCATCGATTCCGGCGACAGGCTCGATAACGCCTTCCAGTGATGTCGCAACCAACGTGGAGAGAGGGCGAGAATGTGTAACGGAGGGGGGAGGGGGGGGGGGGGGTAGAGACGTGAGGCCGGGGCAAATTGATCAGTGATTCAAACAGGAGCGAAGACACGGAGTCCTAATACGTTCTTGTTATTTGCAGATGAAGCGACAGAAAAAGTCGCAGATCCAAAAGATTTCCCGTCGGACTCGCCTCGGATGTTTTCCTCTCCGTCTCATTTGAAGGATTTTTCTTTTTTGGGGGGCAAGTTGTCATTTAAATTCATGAGAAATTCAGATCTCTGAAATGTAAGACTGCGTTAACCTAGCCTAGCCTAGCCTAGCCTAGCCTAGCTGTGGTCTATTGTTCACCCCCCTAAGGAAGTAAGGAAGTAAGTAGGCAATTAAGTGAGTGAGCGAGAAAGCAAGTAGGTAAGTTAGTAGATAAGTAAGTAAGTAGTAAGTAAGTAAGTAAGTAAGTAAGTAAATAGGTAAGTAAGGAGGTAAGAAAGTAGGTAAATAGGTAAGTAAATAGGTAAGTAGGTGTAAGTAAGTAAATAGGTAAGTAAGTAGGTATGTAAGTAAGTAAATAGGTAAGTACGTAGATAAGAAAGTAGGTAAGTAGGTAGATAAGTAAGTAAGTAAGTAAGTAAATAGGTAAGTAAGTAGATACGAAAGTAGGTAAATCGGTAAGTTAATAGGTAAGTAGGTAGGTAAGTTGTAAGGTAGTAGATACAGTTTATTTGTTTTTCTCGTGTCACAGACAAAGAGTCACAAAGTAACACCGGTAAATTAAAACAATTTGACAATAACAGCCAAAACATGTTAACAGTTAAGAGCAAAAGTACAACATACTGTAAAAGATGCTGCAGTAAAAAACACAATTAACAAATAAACAAAAATAAATGAACAAAAAAGATAAAAAGCAGGCCATAGAATATTTAATTAAACCAAATGCCAGTGTGAAGAGGAAAGTTGTGAAACTGCTGAGTTTAAATGAAAATATTGAATCTGAAAACCTGAGGGTAAATAGCTTACCACACACGCATTACCCATTACTCTCGCAAACACACACACACACATACTCTGATAAATGCATGCATATTTAAATAGATTTATTCATGCAAACTATGTAAGATTATGCCAAGAAGCCATTATGAGTTTTAGCGGCGTGAGGGACGCGTCAGAATACTTGTGTGCTCTGATAATAACCACAACTCGGTTTCTGTTAAACACAAAACTCTAAGGTCGAGCTGGAACAACAGAAGAAAATAAAATGCTGAGAACGCCGGATGCATCGCAGACGCACATCAGCATTCCTATTTGATGAAAACAGACATTTGGTATTCACCTCGCATTTGCTTTTAGAATGAAACCAAAAAAAGAGGAGAAAATAAAACATAGCTCTCCGGGAAAATATATGTTTTATGACAGGCGGGCACATATTATCAAGTAAATGCTGACTGATTATATTTAACATGCAGCATTGGGAGAGAAAAAAAATCACAAATTGCTAACCTGGATGTCGAATAGCTCCCGCTGGAATTTAAGATGCAATCACCTGACAAATTGACAACGCTGTATACAACCAGAAATATGTTGTTATTTACCGGGCAGTCGTATGTGTGCTGGGTCCACTTCTTGGCAGCTCTTCATCAGAATGAATGCCGGCGCCGTACCTGCTCGCCACCAGCTGCCGCTTCCCATTTTAGTCTTAATTTGTGTGTGTCTGGTTTTACTAAGTAACATTTTTATACTTCTATTAACACCTTAACAGACTCTGACCTTTCCAGGAGTGTGTTTTTGATGTTGCCTTGTATATTATATGCAGATATTATAATATGTTGTGACAACTGGATGCATATACACATATTATAACCATATGTGGTACTTAAAACAGAAAATGGTGGTGAGCGGCCCAGGCAACTTTCTGATTGGTCGGTTTTTAACATAGGGATGAATGGATAAATGTTTGCAGACAATGTTCAGTGTTGGAGTTATCGTTATGGATTTATTTTGACCCAAAAATCTCCAAAGAGACACTGGGCTTCGAGGCCTGATTAGAAAATGGATTCAAACCACGTCAACGATTAGCTTCACGGCTAACGGAAAGTCTCTCGCTTTGACAAGAAGCCGAAAATGAAGTAGGCTACAAGTTCTTTATTAGTGACGTTGTATTTGAGCTTTTATGGCTAATCGGTCCGTTAGGACGGGAGACGTGCCGCAGCCAGAAATTATAATAATAATATTGCGTTAACGATTAGTTTCACGGCTAACGGTAAGTCTCTCACTTCGACAAGAAGCCGAGAATAAAGTAGGCTGCCAGTTCTTTATTAGTGACGTTGTATTTTAGCTTTTAGGGCTAATCGGTCTGTTAGGACAGGAAACGTGCCGACGCCAGAAATTATAATAAGAATAAGAATAATATTATTCCGTCAATAGTTAGCTTCACGGCTAACGGTAAGTCTCTCGCTTTGACAAGAAGCTGAGAATAAAGAAGGCTACGAGTTCTTTATTAGTGACTTTGTATTTCAGCTGTTAGAGCAAATGGGTCCGTTTGGCGAACTAGAAATAATAATAATAATAATAATAATAATAATATTCAATAAAACAATTCAAATATATAAACCATCAAAAGAAAGGCATTATTGCTGTGCATGTGAACGTAAATAATTAAGTTATGTGAGCGATAAAATCCTGGGGGTCCTGGTGTTAATTACATTTCATTCAATCATATATATATACTTATTTTTAAATATATGTTGCTAATTAATTAAGTTTTACATTTCCCATTAGTCCTTAATCTCATCGAAAGATTATAAAAAAACAAAGAATCATTTCATGTTTAGATAGAGAATAAAAAACAGTGGGAAATAATACAAATAATACAAGAAGGCATTCCATCACAATTCCTAAATCACAAGAAAAAAAAGCTAAATAGTAAAAATGAAAATAAACATCTTATAGGACTGTTGCACTTGATCCAGCTGTCATATGTCAGCCCATCATCTGGAGAGTGACACTGAGTAAACAATGTGACAGGTCAAAAGGTAAATTATACCATATTATTTAGCAAGAACACACATCCTCCATAGCCACAGAGGATGAGTCTTAAAAGAAGAAGCATCTAACACACCATTGAGCCAATGCCAAAGAAGATACACCAGTTGTATCCAACACCCAAAAAGTATTTAGACTTAATACATTGATCAGGGGTTATGACTCCATATATTGTGATACTGTAAACAAGTTTAAGTTTATTTCTCTTTTTAGAGCTAATTTGAGGAAAAAACGCACATAAAATGTATGTAGTCAATATATTCATCCAACAGCTCCACTCCAGGTCCCATCGGAGCTACTGCAACTCATCTTTTGCATTTCAACTATGTATAAAACCGGTATGCAGTATCACACAAACACAACGTCTAATGAAGCGCATCAATATGTTCCACTACAACTAGTGCACACGACGTATGAAACATTCAAGGGCGGTTAAGGGAAGATGTAGCAACGCTTGTTGAAGAGTAGTCAGGATTTAATGTTCATCCTGACGGATCTCTCTGCGAGAGTTAGTCGACGTCCTGCAGAAACGATGAAAGCCGCAAATCTTTTCAAGTGGTGAAGACAAGCTGTGATATAACAAAATACGAGTACTGTGTGCACACAGGAATTATGTGAATTATTCTTTAAAACTACCCGAGCCTTGTTCACCAAAAGCTGTGCATGCTCGACAAAAAAAGAGCATTTCAAATCATCCTCAAGCCCCAAGGAATCTGTAGAGATGTAGTGCACTTGTGTTAGTGCATTTGACTGGAGTGTGTGTGTGTGTGTGGGATTATATCTCTGATCATTACCCGAAAACCAAGGCCATGCATCAATTTCGCTCTCTTTTCATCCACTACTCTCTCTCTCTCTCTCTCTCTCTCTCTCTCTCTCTCTCTCTCTCTCTCTCTCTCTCTCTATATATATATATATATATATATATAAAATACATGATTCCAATGTACTGTATCATAAGTGCATCTGGTCCTCCAAAGGTCTGTTTTTTTTCTCATGATAAAAGGTCACGGAATAAATGAGCCTGCTCGGAAGATCTTCAAAAAGGGTCCTAATGATGTTTTCTTCTTCCTGGTAGAATAAGAATGTTTCTCTAAAAATCTAAATCCGGCGATAACCCCTCGACGGAGAGAGAGAGAGAGAGAGAGAGAGAGAGAGAGAGAGAGAGCTTCAGCCGAACATCCGCTAAAATCGACCTCAAAATATTCTGACACGTGAATTAATGCCCACTTAAGACGCATCTCGGGGATTACTCCTCGCCGCGGGGCGAGGGAACCCATACGGGCGCCAACAAAACCCCACAGACAGATTGATTGACACCCCATCAGGCCGTGTCCCCGCACCGTATGCCAAGTCGTGTTGATAAGCAGCAGGCAATTCATCATCGTCAGGAGGAACACATCCCCAGCCTGCACGCTTTTCACAAAATAATAAATGGCGGTTTGTGAACTCTGCGACGAGGCGGAAACACGAGCGTGAACCGGCGGGCATTTTGACGTAAATCACTTCGCTCAATTTCGAAGCCTACGTCGGCGTACGATTTCTCTCCGTTTTTTTGCGCAAATCAAACGTGATTACTGACGATGGATTTGCCACCGTGATCGGTCCCGATCGGCGAGTGGGAAAGTCTTCGCTAATTATATCGAACCTCTGGAAAAGCAAAGGGCAACTGTGTGTTCTGTCACGAGCCGGGTCTATTTGGATATTGATCTGCTTCGTGGAATTAGTCAAAGTGGGGAGGACTTGTAGGGAACAATAACTGGAGGGAGAAAAGCTGTCGGACAAAAGGTTCATGGATGCATCGATGGCGTCCCTCGAAGCACGGTATCCTCCTCATACAAAATATTTGATGTTGTCATTCATACACAGTGGACACAGCTACAGGGAGAAAGTCAGGGTTAAGTATCTTGCTCAAGGACGCATCAACCAGGGCGGGGATCGAACCGCCAACACCTCTGATTGAAAGACGGAACGGCTGACCTCTGACCTGCAGTCACGTGTGAAACCAGAAAGTATACAAGATTTTACGCTAACAGAACGTTGTCCCTATATTTAGGGTGATCAGACGTCCGGTTTTCCCCGGACATGTCCTCTTTTTGAGACAAAAAAAAGCAGAGTTTCCAAAAACGTCCGGGATTTTGCTTCGGCGGATATTTGCGTTTCTCTGGATCTTTCATAAATTATTTTTTACCCCTAACAAGTTTTGTAAATGGTATCTCCCTTACGCTCCACCTGAACAGTCATTGGTCGACTGATCTCATTGTTGCCAGATATACGAAAAGTATCCCCCTTTTATTTCACTTTATATCACAAAACAGGCAGAATAAGAAAGATGTTAATCGCAGCACCCATATACTTTTTTAAAAGGTGGCCTTGTGCATTTCCATAAGCCTGAAACAAATCATCTTTATGATGACGTATTTATTGGCTTCAGACAAACCGTGACATGCGACGCATCCCCAGGCGCTGCAGAAACTTAGCGACGCATGCTAACGGTTAGTTTTTCCCCCCGGGGTCGTGGTTGTTAGCTAAAGACGTAAAAGTGTGAGTGGATTGTTCACTCAAATCTGCAGAGGGCGATTGGAAGAGTCAACCTGATGTCAACAGATAATAAATATTCAGCGTTGGAGTTATTGTTATGGAATTCTCCAAAAAAGACACTGTGGTGGTCGGATAGAAAAGGGATTCTACCGCGTCGACGATTAGCTTCACGGCTAACGGTGAGTCTCCTGCTTCGACATTGCTGGATGTCTCCGATCCGATAAGCACAGCTGTCCCGTTAACCGAGTAGTTAGCGGAATTCCTATCAAAGACATTGTTGTGCCTGGCTAAAGCTTAACAATAGTGTTGTCAGATCATTGAAGTGTTTTATTTTGAAAAGGCACAACGGTCTCAGAAAATATGAATATATGTTTAATTTGCAGTACTGACATCATTGTACCCGTGGGTTGATGGTGTGATTTATTATCCTAATTTTTGGAGTTTTTTCTACACGGCTGTGAGATTGTATTTTTCTCCCTATATTAACGTCGTAATCTAGTGCAATTATTTCCACGTTTCACCACTTGATCTGTCTCGCAAATCGAAGGGTAAAAGTAAAAAATGTGCAGTTAGTATCTCCAATAAAAAATGTAGGGCATTTCTCTTTTCCCCGGGAAACATTCACGGCTACATATTGCTTTCCTTTTCATCCATTTCACAGGACGGAAGAGGGGGGGGTACACTTTGTTACGACCTTATAAGCCATTCCGGATGATATATTTTGGTGGTAATAGCCATTTTAATATTACTGTTTGTTACTAAGAGCATCTGAGTCAGCAGGGCATAGCTTCAAAGGCGTAATGGGGCAAAATAAATTGCCACACCAAGGGAAAGATACGGCACTAATCACACCATTAACATTGAGCATCAGCCCCAAAGTGGCCATGTTTGTTTGAAGTGTCGAGAAATGAACTCCGGTCAAATCAAATTAAGGACGCGCGGACCGCATGAATAGAGGGAGGATACTCTCCAATTTTTGTAAATAGTATTTTTTATTCACCCTTCGCCTCTCTTCTCCCATTAGACTTAAGAATTGGATCCTGTGCTCGTCCTTCGCCGATCTTCGTCGTGTTGATCCGTCTTTCTGCTCGCTCGCCATCGCAGGAAGCGAGCTGCAGAGCATTAAGCGCAATTCTAATTACTCGGGAGCCTTTTGTTTTATGACTCTCCGGCCAAATAGTCCGCCTTGTCATAGAAGGGATCTATCGCAGATTCACTTAGGCTTATGGTGCCATTAGCGTTTATGCGAAGACATTTTCAAGCCCCATTTAGGGCTTTTTGTATATATCAATTATATTTATACGCAGACAAATCCTACGGACCTAGAATAATGCCTTCGACAAGTGTAGTTTTCGATCATGTGTAATGAAAACATCAATTTTTGTTCGCCCTTCTCCGTGCGTCACGAAAAATAAGTCTTTGAAAGTAATGGGATGGATAACCTCGAGTACACTGAAACTATAATGAAATATATATTACAAGATCAGTTGACACGTATATACAACATAAAAAAATAAATAATAATGTATTGTTTTAGAAAATTAAATGTAGCCACATAAAGTTCCATTAATTGGTTAAAAAATGCCATTATTCTTTTTGTGGCTATATTTTATTTTGTAATTAAACTATATTATTTAGTATTGTTCAGCAATTAATGGAGCTTTTTGTGTTTATATTTTATTTTGTAATTAAACTATATTATTTAAGATGTTTAACCAATTAATTGAACTTTTTGTGGCTACATTTTATTTTGTAATAAAACTACTGTATATTATTCCGCAATTTTAACCAATTAAATTAAGCTTTTTATGGCTACATTTTATTTTCCGAAAGAATATATCGTTCGCTAAAAGGTTTTTTTAATGTTGTATATACTGTTTGTTTCAGCTAATGTGAATGCATATACATATAACTTTGTTTCACCGTAGAAGACAAAGAGATTCCTTAAAGTTGAAAAAAATTTTAACCTTCAACTTCAGAATTAATTCAATTCAATTCAATTCAGTTTATTTGTATAGCCCAGTTTCACAAATTACAAATTTGTCTCAGTGCTTTACAATCTGTACACATAGACATCCCTGACCCAAAACCTCACATCGGACCAGGGAAGAAAGGGAAGAAACCTTCAGCAGAGAACAGAGGAGGATCCCTCTCCAGGATGGACAGAACAATAGATGTCATGTGTACAGAAGGACATATTTAGAGTTAAAATACATTCATGGAATCTGACAGAGTTTATCAATAGTTCATATTTAGGCATATTGCACGATGGAGAGTATTAATTAACACTTCCATATTCGGCATGGATATTTAGAAACATTACCACACCGAATTAGGGAAACACGAGGTAATCACATCATATCTAATCATACGATACACACTTAAATACACAGTTTGACCTCTAACTTTCTAAGTTTGCACTGAGACAAACACATTTTGTGACCTTTCACTGCAGTTTAAGAGTAGAAAGCTGCGGGAGCTTGATGCTTGATGTTGCCATTAAATATGAATAGGCTTGTTTGCAAATTAGCTTCATATGAATGTGTTAAATGAACATCTCTTGTGTCTGCACAAAGCTGCAATCGAAGCCCACGCCGGAAAAGAAGAAATCAAGCATCTCTCACGGGCGAGCGGATCTCGAAAAGATCCAGGATGCAACGGGACGGGCCTCGACCTACTTCCTGTCTACCGGATCCGCTCGTTTCTCTCCTTTTGTGAAGTTGTGATGTACAAACATCCTCCTATTGTCCTTGATCGACTGACAGAGGGAAGAACAGCCCCCTTCACGGCCGCGAGAGTGGGGGCAACATGAATGAGTAATACGCTTCCGCCGTGTTTGTCGCCTCCGGTATTCAAAGCGTGTTTGCGCGGAAGAGGAAAACCAAATCAGGGCCGTGCATAAACTCTTTTTGATTGACTGCCGATGCATTCTTCCGAGATCACTGGAGGTAAACTACTGTATAATGGAAAGGTTTGATATTGGCAGGCTAGGCGAGGAGTTTTTGTTTTTCCACCCGAATCCGGAAATTCCATCCCGGGGGGGGTGACTAAACAAGGATTCTCACTTAGCGGCGTGCTAATTGAATAAATAAAAGTCCTAACTACATCGGCTTTCTTTTCGCCAGCCTGTTGTCGGCTCAGCCTCCTCTTCTGTCCTCTAAATGTGTTTTTTTTATCTGCGCTTTACAATGAAATATTCATTACTCTGTGGTATTTCCACATCTGATTTTACTCTGCATTCTCTCTGAAAGATGAATCTTAAAAACCTGTGTCAGGGAATTTATTGGTTTTACATATAAAAACACACCGCCAGAGCTGGTTCCCCCTGAGTGGAATTCTATTTTGCGATATATGTGAAGATAAGAAATGCAACACAAAGGAACTAATTTCCCAGCATCTCAAACTCTGGGGAGTGACATTTCATTTGGGGAATGAAACGGGCTAAAAGGCACAGCGCTGTTCTGACTGTTTTGAGTGAACGATGATGGAAGGAGACACACTGAAAAAAAACAGGAGGCTTTTATTTCATTTTCCAGAACCCAAGGGTTGCTGCGAAATGACAAAAACAAAAACCACTGTAAAAACAAAAACAAAATGCATACGCCAACCGCCTCACGCCCCGTGAAGTCCATTTAAACCGTTTTTTTTGTTTTCGTGACGAGGCAGAACGACGCCTTATTGTTCAAAACCCGAATGACTGAATCGAATGACTCACTTGGCAGTTGTATATAAAAAAAGGACTTTGGTACACAGCAGTCACAGAAACGCATTACGAAACACGACAGCCATTGTTGTCGCGTCAAAGTCTCGGCGAAGGCTGCGATAAACGCGTTTGTTGTTCCCGTAAACAAGCGAGACGTGGTGAAATATGATCGATGCCCAGCGGTGATTGGCACCCGGGGGTTTGGGCCCAAATGTGACCTGACGTCCGTCATCTGACACGCGGGCGTCGAGCGTTGAGTGTTTGGTAAACCGCTAACAAAAGGTACCCTCGAAAGAGCTAGAGGGCCTTCGATAGTCTTCCTGCTTGAGGGAGTCACGGAGTCTCCAGGTGTGAAGTATCCACGGTATTCATCAAGAGTAGAAGGCGTGGGCAGGAATAGCAACGCAAAGCAATCCTTCTGTGGAAAGGGGCAGCAGCAGCAACATATATGGATCTAAAAAAAGACTCAGTTAAAGTGCGCACTACATATAGATTATAGTGGGTGAACCGAACTGAAAGGGACATTTATTTATACTATTTGTGTTATTGGAATCTGGTTGCTGTGCAGAGAGCATAGTTAAGGTTCACTTTCATTTCAGTTCTCCGTCTGCAAGTGCTGTCCACCTGCAAGATAACGCAATGAGGATATTATAAATACACCGTTCACTTAAACTGATGGAGATTCTGGCTTCACGTTTGTGGACATTTGTTTAGCTGCTGCCCCCTTCAACAGGAGGACGTTGTTTTGCTCCTTGGTCATCTACAGCATGTAATACCCTGACTTTGAATGGGTACGGCATACAATACCTTGAAGAACACATACAACACCTGAACTACCTGAACTCGTAAAATATCTTTAAAACACGTACAATACCTGAACTACCTGAACTCGTAAAATATCTTTAATAACACGTACAACACCTGAACTACCTGATCTCGTAAAATACCTTGAGGAACACAAACACAACCTGAACTACCTGAACTCGTAAAATACCTTTAAGAACATGTACAATACCTGAACTACGTGAACTCGTAAAATACCTTTAAGAACACATACAATAAATGAACTACCTGAACTCGTAAAATACCTTTAAAAACACATACAATACATGAACTTTCTGAACTCATAAAATACCTTTAAGAACACATACAATACATGAACTACCTGAACTCATAAAATACCTTTAAGAACATATACTATACATGAACTACCTGAACTCATAAAATACCTTTAAGGACACATACAACACCTGCACTACCTTTAAGAACACATACAGTCCTTTTAAGAACATGTACAATACCTTTAATAACTCTTACAATACCTGAACTACCTTTACTTGTGAACTACCTTAAAGAACACATACAATAACTGAACTACTTTAAAGAACACATACAATACCTGAACTATTCCTTCAGGACACATACATTATCAGAACTGTCCCTTTAAGACCAATACCTGAACTATCCCTTTAAGAACACATACAATACCTGAACTATCTCTTTAAAACCAATACCTGAACTTTCTCTTTAAGAACAAATAGCTGAACTATCCCTTTAAGACCAATACCTGAACTATCCCTTTAAGACCAATACCTGAACTATATCTTTAAGAACAAATACCTGAACTATCTCTTTAAGAACAAATACCTGAACTATCCCTTTAAGACCAATAACTGAACTATCCCTTTAAGACCAATACCTGAACTATCCCTTTAAGACCAATACCTGAACTATCCCTTTAAGACCAATACCTGAACTATCCCGTTAAGACCAATACCTGAACTATCCCTTTAAGAACACATACAATATGATGACTGTATATTTTCTCAACTGAAGTTAGGAATACTTTAACTAAATACCTTATTTAACGTCATTGCCGCTTGTGAAAAGAACGTACATCGGCCTTTACTAATCGAGTGACGCGCTACACTTGTTATTTATTTCATTCTGCTCACGCTGTCAGTGATCAACAAGAGATAAAAAGACAAATTCCAGCTACTTATTTACTCTTTGGAAATAAAACGATTATCACTTTGTGAATAATGTCAAATCTGATCCACAGAATAATAATAAGAGAGCCCGGTGCCACCGCCAACGAGCATAAGCAAACACCCCGAGTCCTGTTTGTTAGTTTGAGTGCAACCGCAGCAACAAAAAATGAAATATTTAAGAAAGTAAACAATCAATGGGGGGGGGGACTAGTGCAGCTCGGGGGATCGAAATGTCACGAGAGGTGCCTCCAGCCCTCGGGGGTTAGCTATGACATCATCGTCACTTCCTTACATGTTAATTAGTGCATGAAATTTCACACGGCACAATAACCAGAAGCCACGCGTGTGCTAGATTGCTTTGTTGTTGCATCAGTATGATGCAGGGGTTGCTCTGTATCTGTGTGTGTGTGTGTGTGTGTGTGTGTGTGTGTGTTTGTTCATTAATATATGGAGTATTTTCTCTGATCCAATTTCAGAGAGAATACAAAAGCCTCGTCCCTCTTTTCTTTTTTCTCCTCGTGCCCATAGATCTAAGTCGCTGGTGAGCAGGAGGCGGAGTGCTCCGACCTTTTTTTTTCCAGCACTTCTGTCGGTCTGCGTGGATCTTGTCGGCTCTTAAAAGCTTTTTTTTCTTTCTTTTCTTCTTCTTCTCTTTCCCCCAGTGGTTTAATATCTGAAAGTGTACAATGATTCTTAATAATTTGAGACTTTTTATTTCTTCTTTCCTCCAGTGCAAAGTGTGTGGATTTGTAAATTAAATGTTCCGGGGAGAGATGGAGTGAACGCCGAGGCGCCCCTGACAGTCCTGTCGCCATGCAAATACAATTATCTGTATTATTATGTAAATAGTGTTTTACCTTCTTGTTATGTGTGTGTGTGTGGGGGGGGGGGGTCATGAGAGGCGTTAAGGAATAATCTGAATACGTCATCATTCAGTGCGTTTCTCTTTTGGGGGATCTGCTATTATCCCAATATACATGGCAGTGAGTAATTTGAATCATTGGCCGAAAGCATGTCACCTCCGATACGACAGGGGGCGCTGTTTTTGTTACAGTTCGTCGTTATACGGACATTTCTGCTTGCAAAGACGCAAAGTCCGGTTCCTAATCCGATTCACCGTGACATGCCGCGATAGTCGGATTACCAACCGGATCGGATCGAGTAATCCAGGATGTTAATCGGATCGTAGTCGAACCGCACATAGTCGAACAAAGGTGTTCACATGGAATGGATAATTCGATTTCAGTTTGACTAAGCCAGTTATTCGGATGCATGTAAACACGGTCACAGAATAACTTTTCATTCATTTATTTTTTTACGGCTGCTTTTAGATTCAGAACATCCGCCAATCAGGTAAAATCACTTTTTTTAAGGGTTCGTACGATCATGGAAAAACTGGAAAAGTCATGGAATTAAAAAAAAGAAGATGTAAATTCCAGGCCTGGAAAATTCCTTGAACAAAAATTCAACCCTCAAAGTTTTGGAAAAGTCATGAAAGTGTTGTTATATTCATATGTTCATTTATTAATTTACAGTTTGATTAAAATAATGAATATAAATATTTATGATTTTAATCAAACTATTGTCTCTCATTCATTTGTTTCATTTGAGGTATATACTTGTCTATACATGGAGATTTCCCAAACATGTTTGGTCACGGAAATTAGTTTTAAAGTCATGGAAAGGTCATGGAAAGGTAATTTAAAGGTCATGCATAGGTCATGTAAAGGTCATGGAAAGGTCATGGAAAGTGTGTATGAACCCAGTTTTGGGCAATCTTGGTATAATGGGGTTTTCCATTTCTTTTGTCTCTTTCTTTCTTTGATGCACAGAAACAATTGTAAAAAAAAAAACCTAAGATAAAATTGATATTCTTTTTTTGCATTCAACGTTTCCTGCACAGCAGCTGGCCTCTCCAAGAAAACCTGCCCCCCGTGGACAATAAAAACATCTAAAAATAGCCGCCGCCGCCGCCGCCGCCGCAGGAGCCACCGCATTCCGCTCCTCATTCCGCTCCTCTCCAAAGTTGGAAAAATCCGTCACACGAAAATGATCCAACGCACCAAAAATGATCACAGAGTGAGCTCTCACGCCGCCCTCTGACACAGGTGAGGGGAATTGATTGCGTTTGTGTAAATGTGAGGTGTGGGGGGGAGGGGGGGGGCTTGTGGGACAACATGTAAATGCAAAACAAGTATAAGAGCCGCTGCACTATCCGAGGAGGAGGAGGAGGAGGAGGAGGAGGAGGAGGAGGAGGAGGAGGAGGAGGAGGAGGAGGAGGAGGAGGAGGATGCACGGTGACCTTTTTTTGGATGGGGAGAGGATGTGAAGGCTAAAGAGACTTAATCAAATGGAAGCGCCCCCCCCCCCCACACACACACACACACACACACACACACGCACAGCACGGTCTGACAGGTGCTGTGCATGAGCAGTGAACCAAACTATGAAACCCACTAAATGATTAATAATAGCCCGTAGCGTTACGTGTGATGAGACTAGTGGGAATGGTTATTGGCAATTTCTCTGCTGTCTCTTTTCTCTTGCACACACACACACACACACACACACACACACACACACACACACACACACACACACACAGAGAAAGACCTTTTGGACTACCACAACTTGCACCACCTGCAGCGTGGGAGCTTGAATGAGTTGCCAATCCGGACCCCCACTCCCTCTCTCTTTCTTCTCTTTATTCTCCCTCTCTCTCTTCTCTCTCTCTCTTTCTCTCTCTCTCTCTCTCTCTCTCTCTCTCTCTCTCTCTCTGCGACGCTTCTGGCCACGCGGCACATCTGCTCGTCCCACCTCTGAGAATCGTGTGTTGCTCGTGTGCAATTTAGGGATCAGAGATCTCAGATCAGCATGCCACATAAATATACCCCCCCCCCCCCATCGTGTCTCCATCAGGGAGAGAGAGGTGACAGCGGGTGGGTAAAAAAAAAAAAAAAAAAAGACACTGCGCACACTCTTTTCTTTTTCTTTTTTTTTTGCCGCTGGTGGAAATATACCTCCTGATAAATATGGATCGGTGACGACGTCCTCTTGAATAATTCCTCGGGGCTCTGCAACTTGTGTGAGCGCACGGTGTGTGTCCAGACGGTTTCTTTCCTGCTGCTGGCTGGTGCAACAGCCTCCATCCTCTTCGTCATGCTGCACCACATCCCGCCACATCCATCATATTCCATAATGCACGCAAGGTCAACCCGGTAACGAAGGGGTCTTTTAACGGCTAACATCCTCTGGACTGCAGGCCTGTAAACTTCTGCTCGTAACTACGTGTGTGTGTGTGTGTGTGTGTGTGTGTGCATCAATACGGTGTGTGCATGTGTTTTTTTTTGTGTGTATACCTTTTTATGCTGCCAAGTGAAGGAGCATTTTCATTCCGCTCCAGAGATCAAAAAGCCTGAGGGAAATCAAAGTGAGCGTTCCCCCCCCCCCCCCCCCCCCCCCGGTTCTGAAGCACCGGCTTTAATAGGTACAACGCCACCCAAGCATTCAGCCCTGTCCTCTGGACTGTGAACACATATCATGGAACTAAACTGACGATCGGCTGCAAAAGATATTTCGTTAACTTGTGCTCGCTCATCCGTCTCGTTTCTTTTGGCAGAAGAAATGTTTTTTGCCCTCATTTTCCCTATTAAAACGTAGCATCTCCCGTCTAGCTAACGGTGAACCGAGGTCTCGTGACTCCCGGTTTGTTGCTTCCTTTACAACCGAGTCACCGCGGTGTCAATTAAATCGTCTCCCGTCAGATGGTCGGGCGTTTCGCGGCGTCTCTGATGAACGGCGGTTACCTTTTATGGATGGCAACTTTAAAATAGGAGCGGAGCCACTTGCTACCACTTCCTCGTCCCGAGGGGGGAAGCTACTCGCGGTGTGTGTCGCTTTGTAAAAGAGCACATTAATAAAGGGAAGAGCTTGTTCCTCGGTGTCATGTGAGTGTTTCTGGAGGGCATCCGCCACGTCCGCCACGCTCTTCGGGGTTGGAGGTAGCGGCGTGGGGGTGATGGGATGTGTCCCATTTCTTAATGGATACTCCACACATCCGGATATCCCTTCAAGGGTTGTGTGTGTGTGTGTTTCTTTTTTTTTCTTTTTAAATCTTCTTCTTCCCGTTTGGCTTCACGGCTTGCGTAAGTTGTTCCGTGAGAAATTAAACATTTAACAATATTAGTCATAAATCTCGTTTTTAAAGACTCCCCGCCCGCCGTAAGTCTGCCGTGGATAACGAGGACGATTTCACAATGTCAGCTTTGTCATCATCATAAGTGGTACCCTTTGTGATGCGGGTAAGAAAACTGATGACTTTAGATAAATGTCTCTATGATGGACAAAACAAGACTAATGATCTAAAGCTCAGAGAGGCCGGGCGCTCGTATACGCATATTAGCAGAGACGATGCTATGAAAACATTGTCCGCATCACGTCTCAATGGCGGTCGATCCGACTCGTGTGTATAAAGATATGTCGCTAAAAACAAGTTGAAGTACAACTCAGGACTTCATAAAAAAGAGTCAGCTTTGTGCTTTTGGTAGACCATAAATATGTGTAGCAAATAAAGTGATGCTCCATTTAAAAGATGTTGAGATATTAAATTCTGGACCAGAGTGATTGCCGCCATTAGCCACAAACCAATATTTCATTGCACTTGGATCTCCATTTTTTCCCCTCAAAACCACCTCAAACCCTTTTTTCTCCTGGCCACTGTTTGTGATCGTAAAAACAGTAATAAACAAGCGGCCCTCCGTGCTCGTGTTTAGAATCGTAAAGGACCTTTCCTCTGATCGGAACTGTGTCTCTCGGCCCACATTATCTGCTAGTATACTGTGTAAGGGTCCATTAGACAGGGCCCTTTCCCAAAATCTGCTTTTCATATTAACTAATAGATAGCTTTAGATCAGAATCTGTTTCTCTAATTGTGGTAAATAACCTTGAATTGTCGGATCTCAGAACACCTTTTCTTCCGGTCTTTGCGAGGTGGTCTTGTCGCCATTAGCCACAAAACACTATATCCTCGTTCCCATACATGGATCTCCATTTTGTCCCCTCAAAATCAAGTCAAATTTCTTTTCTCCTGGCCACTGTTTGTGATCGTAAAAACAGTAATAAACAAGCGGCCCTCCGTGCTCGTGTTTAGAACCTTAAAGGACCTTTCCTCTGATTGGAACCATTTCTCTCAGCCCACATTATATGCTAGTATACTGTGTAAGGGTCCAGTGCACAGGGCCCTTTCCCCAAATCTGCATTTCAAGTTAACTAAATAGCTTTAGATCAGTATCCCTTTCTCAGATTATGGTAAGTAACCTCGAACTGTCGGACCCCAGAACCTCTTTTCTTCCGGTCTTTGCGGGGTGGTCTTGTCGCCATTAGCCACAAACCAATATTTCGTTGTTCCCATACATGGATCTCTATTTTTCCCCTCAAAACCACCTCAAACCTTTTTTTCTCCAGGCCACTGTTTGTGATCGTAAAAACAGTAATAAACAAGCGGCCCTCTGTGCTCGTGTTTAGAACCTTAATGGACCTTTCCTTTGATAGGAACCGATTCTCTAGGCCCACATTATATGATAGTATACTGTGTAAGGGTCCAGTGCACAGGGCCCTTTCCCAAAATCTGCTTTTCATCATATTAACTAATAGGTAGCTTTAGATCAGAATATTTTCTCTAATTATGGTAAATAACCTTGAATTGTCGGACCTCAGAACATCTTTTCTTCTGTTTTTTGCGAGGTGGTCTTGTCGCCATTAGCCACAAAACACTATGTCCTCGTTCTCATACGTGGATCTCCATTTTTTCCCCTCAAAATCAACTCAAACTTTCTTTTGTCGCGGCCATTGTTTGTGATCATAAAAACCGTCATAAACAAGCGGCCCTCCGTGCTCGTGTTTAGAACCTTAAAGGACCTTTCCTCTGATCGGAACTCTCAGCCCACATTATTGTGCTAGTCTACTTTGTAAACATAGTGGGACGTTAATCCACACAACTATGTATACAGCCCAGTGGATCAGTGTACTAACACACATCTACCGAGCAGATTAAACACAGACGCCTCGTCTTAAGTGCACAAGACGAAACCCATTCCTCCCCTCGGTTTCATCGAGGTTAATACTGTCCAGACACAGCAGCCATTAAATTAATTAAAACAAAAATAGAGTTCCCACGTAACAGAGATTGATGGGGCAGCGGCGAAGATATTTACAGGTAACTTAATTACATTTGCCAAATAAAACACATCTAGGTCACAAAAGGAGAATTCTAAATAGGCAATTAAGCCAGTGGTAAGAGCCTTAATAAGGCAAGCAAAGTACATAAAACGAGGGGAAGTAAGTGAGTGTCAACGCAAACGACTTTGCCTAACACTATTCATCACAGGACTAAGTGGTAAGATGGTGTCTGGCTTCTAAATTCTAACAACATTAATCCCAGATAGCAGAGCTCACACCAGCCAGTATCAATAATGGCAATAATAACTCATCCATCTGGATGTCGTCCAGAAAAAAACCCTGACTGGTTAATTATGCTTCCCTCATGAATATGCCTTCCGGTTTTTTAACAGTAGAAGAAGAAGATGAACATGGCAGAGATAAAAGAGCGAGCGAGAGAGATAAACCGGGCGGTGAACAATGCAGCAGTCACACAGCGTGGCGTGTTTGCCGGTTCAGAGGCGGCTGCCGGCTCGTGTGCTCTTGATCACGGTGACGTGGGCTTCGGGGAGCAGCTGGTGGACGTCGGGGGAAAACCTTGAGCATCTGCTAAACATGACGAGGAGGCCTTTATTAAGACGGGCAACCTTGACCGGCTCATTGTCCCCCAAAAAACTTGAGATTGTCATTTCTAAAAAGGAGTGGAGTTTGATCTCTGCTGCGTGAATAGATTCCGCCGCAGTGGGTGAAGGACGGAGCGAGTCCTCGCGGTGGCCCATTCCCAGCTTTATTGCATATTTGCAAGCTGCTCTATCGAACACGTTTCTAGACTCAGGAAAGTTTGAGCTGAGCGGGACTCTCTGTCCGAGACACGGTGGTGCATGGGAACCAAATGAGTCCGTTAAGTACCATTTTAATGTACTTCATTCCCCTGATGTCCTACTTTGGTTTGTATTTTATGAAGTTTCAGGTAAGAAATATTGCATTTATGTCATATAATGTGATATGATGTGACAATTAGAGTTTAAACTATCCAGCAATATATCAAGAAAATTGGTATATCAAAATACTGTTCACATTCAGGTCATAATAATTGAATATTAATACATTGTAATGCTATGCAAGGGGAAAACGTCTTAAATACATAATTTTGTACTTTGGTTTTCATTTCATTATATTTCAGGTAAAAAATATTATATTTATGTTATATAATGTGACTATAACTATATATAAAGAAAATTGGTTCCAAACTGTAATATATAAATATAGCAATATATAAAAAGTGGTTTCACCAACTGTAATATCAAAATACTGTCCACATTCAGGTCATAATAATTGGACACTAATACATTGTAATGCTCTGCAAGGGGAAAACTTCTGAAATATATAATGTTTTCACTTTGGTTCGTATTTCATTACATTTTAGGTCAAACATATTGTATTTATTTTATATAATGCGACTATAACAATATATAAAGAAAATTGGTTCTAAACTGTAATATCAAAATACTGTCCACATTCAGGTCATACTAACTGAATATTAATACACTGTAATGCTCTGCACGGGAAACATTCTTAAATACATGATGTTCTACTTTAGTTTGTATTTTATGACATTTTAGGTAAGAAATATTGTATATAAATTATATAATGTGACAATTAGAGTTTAAACCATCCGGAAAAGTATAAAGAACATTGGTATATTGAAATACTGTTTAAATTCAAGTCATACTAATTGAATATTAATACATTGTAATGCTCTGCAAGGTGAAAACTTCTTACTTTGGTTTATATTTCATTACATTTCAGGTTAGAAGTATTGTATTTATTTCATATAATGTGACTATCAGATTTTAACCTATAAAGCAATATATACAAAAAGTGGTTTCACCAACTGTAGTATCAAAACAATGACCAAAATCAGGTCATACAAATCGATTATTAATACATTGTAATGCTCTGCAAGGGGAAACATTCTTAAATACATGATGTTTGTATTTCATTACAATTCAGGTAATAAGTACTGTATTTATTGTATATAATGTGACTGTTAGAGTTTAACCTATGAACCAATATATAAAGGAAAGTGGTTCATAACTGTATCAAAACACTGTTCACATTCAGGTCATCCTAATTGAACATTAATCCATTGTAATGCTCTGCAAGGGGAACATTTCAAGGTAAAATATAGTATCATCCTTCCGCCACTGATATATGAGCTTTATATCCACTGCTGTGAACTGGAACTGACGAGTAAGAAGACCTTTCCTTTGCCGCCGTGAGCCGGGCTCACCTCCAGCAGAAGTTTTCCTGGAGAACTCACTACCCTAACCCAATTCTATCCTTTAAGATGACTATCCCCCTTACCTTAATCCCCTGTTGGAATAGTAAAAAGGTTTCTGTTCCGGAAGTTTGATCCCTAAGGATTTGTTCCCCAAATGTTGTCCTAAGCGTATAGTCTAAATTAGGAGACATATTTATATATATTCTTCTTTCTTTGGACAGATTTTTAGAAAAAAGGATGGTTTGAGATTTTCTTTTGGTTTTTTTAACACGTCTTGCTAGTTTTGGATACTGGAAAAAGAATAATATGTGTGTTTAATGGTGGATTTGCACGGTTCTCAGAGGGCTGTGTGAACGCTCAGGTTCACGCGGAGCGGCTCCAGCGCGGCGGTGCGACAAAGGAAGCGGAGCCGGATCTAAACGCCGTTTTGAATCGCATATTTTGAGATGTGGAGAGCCCACAAAAACAAAACTGGGTTGTCCCATTTCACAGATTTCCAGGCGCTGCCCTTTAATTCTACCGGCACATCGAATGAAGCGCCCTCTTTTGAAGCTCGACAACAACGTTGAAACGTCGTCCGGCCTTTTCCGCTCGACTCGCCGCCCTCTGCTTTTTACTTCTGACACATTGGGGTTTTTTTCCCCGCCGTGACCGGTAACTTCATTCTTTCGGTCGGAGGAGCAACGATAACCGCGGAGCTGAACTACAACCAACCTTTCTGTAAAGGTCAGGTCAAAATAATGAAAGCGGTTCAACCACGTCTTAATGGAAACGGCGTTGCGGATCATGTTGGCGCGGTGCAAGAATGCCGTGGTTAACCCCTGACCCCGCCTCCTCGGCCTCCTCGGCCTCCTCGGCCTCCTCGCTGCCTCTCCTGCATCATTCTAGTTGATTTCCTTTCCTTTGACACTTTAATATCTGGGAAATATGTTGTAATAGTTTATTTTTATTCTGTAGTCTTATGCTTTAAATTAATACACATAGAAAGATATTATAATAGGAAATATTAGGGAGAATATTATTATGGCTATTATGAATTTATTGTGAGGCATTAGGGAAATACACTTTACTGTATTGACTGTATGGGAGGATAACATGTGAATGGCAAGAGGTGATGCTCATATGTATGTTCATATGTTTGTATGTATGTTTATATGTATGTGTATATGTATGTTTATATGTGTGTTTATATGTTTGTTTATACGTTTGTTTATATGTATGTTTATATGTTTGTTTATGTTTGTTTATATGTATGTTTATATGTATTTGTATATGTATATTTATATGTTTGTTTAAGTTTGTTTATATTTTTGTTATATGTATGTTTATATATATATATGTGTATATGTATGTTTATATGTTTGTTTATATGTATTTGTATATGTATGTTTATATATATATATATATATATATATATGTGTTTATATGTATGTGTATATGTATGTTTATATGTATGTTTATATATGTTTATATGTATGTGTATATGTATGTTTATTTATTTGTTTATATGTATGTTTATATGTGTGTTTATATACATCTTTATATACATGTTTATATACATCTTTATATACATGTTCATATACATCTTTATATACATGTTTATATACATTGAAGCCTCTGACGTTATTTTAATCCGGAGAATAAGATACTGGACTTTTATTGTGAAGGGACTTTTTTAGTATTTTGACTGGAAGTGACGTTGATAGCGGACTTTTAGCCAACAAGAAGGTGTTGCAGGACTGAGTAACAAAGGACTAACTTTGAGGGCAGCTGATTGGCTGACGACAAAAAGCTCTTAGTGCTGGGAGAAATCTCTCCTTCGTCTTGACCTCCGTTAGCCAGCAACACTCGCTTGCGTTAGCTTGTACCTGTTGAGCCTGGATCACCACCAACCCACCATCGTGAGCTTTGATTGTTTGTTACCGTTAAATATTATTAAACTTGATCCATCACATTCCAGTCCTGATTTCCATCATAAAATACTTTTAACATATACAACACGTTTTGCTTGTTAAACGTCTTTTATAGTGGCGTTATTGACGTCTACGTATTGACGTCTTGCTGGCGCCTTGATGACACCTGGAGGTCGGATGCTGGTGTGAAGCCGGTGAGGGAGGTTCCCACTGCCCCCCCCCCTCACCCCTTTACGTCTTAACATATGCAAAACACAAGGTCAGCTCCTCCAGACGGAGCGCGTCAGCGTTTATCTCGCCGCCCGTCTGAATGAAAATCGTGTAAATATCGGCGCTGTCCGAGCGTGGCCTTCGTTATCCTCCGCTAATTCAATTACGTCGACACGTTGGGGTGACACGGCGGGTGTAGACTCGAAGCCGTAATTGCGTTGACACGACGCACAATGAAAGGTCATTCGCCATTGAGATCAAACAGTTGGCCATTGTCGTTCCAGGGTAATACAATTGGTTTAAACGTAAAAGCTAACTTCCTGATCTTAACAGTCATGCATATAAAAAAAAACAATGTTATACCATCTTTCACCACCAGTAGAAGAAATTACACAATATTCCCGGCATTTCAAATGGATTAAATCATTGAATCTTTTCAAAAGTGTGAATGGAACTGAATTAAATGTTGATTTTTCTTCACTCCTCAATCATTTCACTCACCTTTGACCAAGCAAATGTTAAAACATGTAAAACATTTTTTTTATATAAAAAAAATTGGTTTCTTAAATAATTGAATTATACAACGCTGGATGTTATTTACAAAAAAAATTACATTTATTTAAAAACAAAAAAAATCATTATAGTTTTTGTCCTTCTTTTTCTTGGGAGTTATTCCTGATTCTATGTGAGGTCAAAGGTCAGGGCTGTCTATGTGTACAGATTATAAAGCCCTCTGAGGCAAATTTGTATTTCGTGATAATGGGCTATACAAATAAAACTGAAACGAATTTTCAAAAGAAAATCAAGAAAAAAATCCACATTTGATCATTTCCATACGCAGCTTCGTACGCTCATCGATGGAATACGTGTTCATTAATCTCGGTTCAAATCTCCAGCGTTTCCCCTCAGATTTAACACCAGGCGTTAGCGCGTTGACATTTGCGTGGCCACCTGTAAAGGCCGCGCGGTTCATCTGCCGTGACGCGACGCCGGCTAACGTGAAGGTGAACGCTTCCGACACCTCCCGTGTGTCGAGATGACACATCGCACATTTACCCTCACATCGTACACATTTCTTTCATCCAGGGGAGGGGGGGGTGATTTATCGTTTAATATTCATAAAAAGAAATAATAAAAAAACACTCAGCCCGGGAGTAGCTTTTTTTATGTTATAATATCTGCATGCGGACCATCTGGTTATGACTTGATTGTTTTTCCCATGACATTTGCATTTAGCAGAATATGTCTTTGGACGTTTACAATCTCAATCTGTTGTTTACCTTTGCTGAATTATTCAATTGCTTTAAAAAAAAAAGAAAAGATCATCCCGTAAATATGATCCCAGCACTTCCTCCCTCTTGTATTAAATGTGGTTCTTTTTCCTGCATAAAGGTCTGAGCCAAATGCCAGAAATGTCAGCGTTATGTAACGCTAATGACTTCCGTGTCGAGCTTTTGTGCAATATTTTTACCGCTCTTAACGCGGACCTACATATTCCTGAATGTGTGTGTGTGTGACACACATTCAGGGAGACAACCCACAATGCAACACTACCTCAATACTTCAAAAGAGCCCCTCTGATACAATAAAGAAGAAGAAGACGGGCAGAGAAAATGTAATCGGCAGCCACCGGATTGGGTCCAAAGAATTCCTGATCTGTTTTTTGTCCTCGACCGCATTACATTTTGTCAGCCGGACAAAGTTGTCAATCAAGCCGGGCGAAAACCTATTTTACGTCGCCAATAGGACGGGGGAGAGAGTGTTCATTCTTTCAATAGAGGAGTGAGAGATTAAAGTAGGCCAAGCAGAGAAGAGGTAATTTTACGGGTGTGGAGGTGGGGGAGGTGGGGGGGGGGGGGTATTGACACTAAGACTCGATCATCCTCCGACATTGTATTTCCAGATCGGCTCCGCGAGGCGGCCGGGCCGCGGGAGACACGCCGCCGCCGCCGCCGCCCGGCGAGCGCTCTCACCTGTTCGCTATCGGAGTTATTTGTGCTTTTCTTCATCTGATACGCTTTTTCATTTGGCGGCGGGCAGAAAGACGTCACGGCGGGCGTGGCAGCTGCAAAGAAATACCGTCGCGCTGCGTTCACAACAAAAGGGTTGCGAGAATTCAAGGTTCAAGGTTCAAAGATTTTTATTTGCCATCTGTGCCTAAAGCAGCCGTCCAGACACATCAGAGTTATTTTTGCAGGGCAACAGAGGTACGACAAAAACACACTATAATAATAATAATAATAATAATAATAATAATAATAATGATAAATACATATTAAAAAATATGAAAAACACAGTGTACATAGAACAAATGATGAATAAAGAACATTTATTATTTTTCAATAAAAAAAGGAAAAGAATATACAGTATTCGCAATACTTTACTCGTTTGACTATTTGTGCTTCATTCGCGTCTTGGAGGGGGGCGGGGCTTATCTCTGTGGCTTTACTCCGTGGAAACAGTTATCTTTTGGTTTGAACGCTGCATAAGACTTACCTGCAAGAACAATGTATATTTCCTCTCTCAACTAATATTTTAATACCAACATAATATGTGCAAAAGAAGAACGCACGCGTTACCGCTTTAACACATCGGTTGACAGTAAAACGGAGTACGAAATATTTTGAAGAGCCATCTCACCTGTACAACTTTGTGCAAACACAAAACTCTCACAATCATATTAAAATATGTGAACATTCTCTCTGCAAAGTATGACTTTAAAAAAAGTGAAGCAGCACAAAGTTAGAGATGTTTTAGTCCAGAGAATTTAGGCGAGGTCTCACAAGTTGGCATCCCATGTAAGAACAAACTCCAGGAAGTCGTTGGCGAGACGCGGGCGGCCAACGAAAAATCACCTCTCCGAAAGACCGCCTGGAGAACCGAGGGTCTACGACGCAATCGATTTCTTGCCGAGCAGAACTGGAGAAAGAAATCTGCATTGGTGCCTTTGTGACGACGAATTAAGAGAGTGGCCATTACAGGTGGAACGACGCCAAGGGGACAGATTGCTTGACACCGTCTTAGTGCCGTCAAAGACATCTGCTGCTCGAGGGGTTAAGAGGAGGAGGAGGAGGGGGAGGAAGCACGATCAGTTTATTCACGAGCATGAATATTCAATCAAAAACCATCCCGGGAACACACTGATCACAAGCCTTTTAAAAATACTGCAAGACGAGCATGTCGAGTCAAAAGGATCCTCTCATCTATTACGCTACCGATATAGGTGAACAAAAGTATCAGAACGCTACTGTATCACCGGCCTGGGCGCTTCCAATTTAATGATCATGTCAGCGTTTCTGTTCAAAGGCCTCGCTTCTGATCGGATAAGCCTCTCGTTTCCTCCCCTTATTTGAATTCCCCTTGAACTATAGAAAATGGATCACCCCCCTCCCCCCTCCCCTGTCCCTGGTCCGTCTTTTGAGGAAGTGAAATGGGATCCAAGAAGTGTGTGTGTGTGGGGGGGGGGTTTCGAAAAAAAAAAGGAATTTTAAATTAACTACATGAAAGAATTCAGTTCCACTTGGAAAATTTGCCGAGGACTTCTGGGAGGAGAGCGTTGGCCGTACGGTCGTCCACCGCGAATTCCTAACACCGCGCTCGCCCGACATCGTGAGGATAGTATCCTTACGAATTCGCTCAAATGCGGAAGGCGAAAAAACAAGCGAGACCACGACAAAGTTCAAGGACCGCTTTCATCCGGAGGAGAGATGGAGGGCTCCATACGCAGAGTCGGCTGAATGGCTCCATCAGTTAACGAGGATTAGCTCGTCTATCGCAGATTCAAATGAATTATCCATTCCTTCGTCGCGACGCCAGTTTGATCGGCAACAAGTTAAACGGCCGTCCTTTTTATCTTTCCTTTGCCTTCTTTGTTGGCTCTGACCTTGAAATGTTTGCCCATTAAACTACCAACACTTTGACAACCCCCCCTTCCCCCTCCCCCGTCGCCTCAGGGAGTTGATGCACAAAGATAATGAATCAATTGTTGCCTTTATCCACGATCCAAAGGTATGATAACTCTGTATTGAGCCACTTTTCCTGAGAAACTCTTGGAACCTCTCCAGGGAGTGGCTGCAGGCTAACGGGCAGAAGGGTAGACTGATGCAGGAAGAGGTCACCGTCTACCCCGTCTAGCCCCCCCCCCCCCCCCCACCACCCCCCCTCAACGCCATCGGACGCGTCCGCAAAGAACTTCTTCCGAGAGTTCTGCATCGTGTTCGGTTCCCCATGAAACTAAATAACGTTTGCTTTATTAAACTTTTTTTTTTTAAACAGGTGTCTCGTAATTTGGTCACTTTCCCACTCTTGCATTCTGGGAATTGTAGGAAATCCTTTTGAATGCAGTTAACTTTGGATTCCTCCTTTAAAGTTCTCTCTTTTTTTACCGGTTTTTGGAAAAGAGCCTGTATTCTTTATTTGGAAATGTTAGATTAGATTAAATTAGATTTCATTAAACTTTAATGTCATCACACATGTACAAGTACAGAGAAACAAAATGTTATATTAAAAACAAGCTATTTACTCGTAGACACAAAAATTGGGGAAAGTGTTGAATGTTACGGCGCTCGGGGCGGCGGCCATGTTTGTTTTCCACCACGTTGGTCACGACTGACTTTATGGTCGCTGACACTCCAGGGGGTACGTTAGATCTTTAAAAGAAAATGTTTCAAATTAGCATTTATTCAAAAAACAAAAAAATACATATTTGATTAAATATATATATATATATATAATCAAATATGTATTTTTTATATATTTTAATTCTAATTATATATATAAATATATATATATATATATATATATATATATATATATATATATATATTCTAATTTAAATCAGACAATGATGATGGCACAGTGCATTGTATTACACTAAAACATGTTTTACCCAAAATGCTTTGCGCTTGTTTTATTTCACATGGGGTGGATCACTTAATAAAATGGTTAAACACCCTGTGATATAGATAGTCGTTGGTACCGACAAACACCGGGCCTCGGGAATCTGCCGGTAAACGGTGGACTGCACATTTTGCACAGGTTTAAGCGGCTATCAATATTTCTACAGCTACTGGATGGATTTGCCCAAAATCATGTGCATAATCTGCAGATGGTAATGATAATACTTCATCAGGTCAAACTTTAAATTAACCAAATCCTTTTTTTTATCAGTCAAGCAGTTATTATGACTGTATTTGTCATAACGATATTGTACCTGTTCGTCTCCCATAAAGAAACGTCCCTTTAAACTACAGTGACATGTTGAAAGCACGTAGCTTTATTTATTTTTATTGCACAGCAATCTTAATTGCGCTGTTAGCTGCAGTATAATTGCAAACAAATCAAAACCTAATGCATCATGGTATTATGTACCTGTCGTCGGTAACACATTACAAGTGACATGTGTTCCCATTGCGATGTAATATGAATTATAAGAAATCCCAGGCACGCAGTAGAGAATAATCCTAATGTGTAGTTTTTACACCTCACTGATCTTGCTTTTGGAGACATAATGAGAATGACATTATGTTACCGCTTCTCTTTTCATTATTTATATCTTAAATAAGGAAAAAGAAAAATCCTCTCTTCTCCACAGAGCGTCTCAGCTTTGCCACAATTAATCACGTGTAAAACTCCTACAAATCTCCCGGTTGTCTCATTTAATGCATTTTAATGTCCCGTCATCTTTCCACATCCCGTGTAGTCTTTTAAAGACGCGGCGGCGGTCCCGGCGGTGCACGTTGTCGTCCTCGGAGAGTTACCGATTCATCTGTCGCTAATGCCGAAGTGACACTGCAAAACATTCTGATTTACTGTTTCTTTTTTTTTTTTTATGTATCACTCGTCATGCCCTGGGATATTAGTGTCTCCTTCACCGGATCCCATAAAAAGCTGTCATTACAAGATGTAGCGTCTGCGAGGGGAGAATACCAATTGTGCCGCTGTCATCTGTTCGGGCGCGCGGTAAACACGGCGCTGTGCGGCGGCGTCCCGTCGGAGGAGTCGCCAGAAACACGAGCGTTTTGCAGTGGGAGTTGATCACGTTGTCTTAATCAATCAGTGGAGACACTGGTGATTACAGTGGAGCACACGACAGTGAGTCACCGCTCATCTCCAGTGAGCGTTGGCTGGATTTGGCTAAATTCATGTTTTTTATTTTTATTTATTTTATTTATTTATTTTACATTTTATTTTATTTATTTATTTTAATTTTACATTTTATTGTATTTTATACATTTATTTTATTTATTTCAATTATTTTATGTATTTATTTTCTTATATTACTTTATTTATATTTTACATTTGATTTCATTTGATTACTTTATTTTTTATTTTACATTTATTTTATTTTATATATGTATTCTATTCAATAAAAAGCCAGTGTTATTATTGAAGATACTTATTCATTAGAGATCTTGATGGCCGACGATGTGTGCCATCTGTGTACCAAGTAAATGAAAATCCATCCATCCATCTCCATCCATCCATCTCCATCCATCCATCTTCATCCATACATCCATGGTGTAATTGTTGTTTACGCCCACCTCGATACAGACGTTACGATGTGTGAACTTATTGACAGAACCTGTGCCTTCATTAGTGTGTGGTACCATCCAACTTTTTACATTATTTTAATTATGTAAAGACTAACACATGGTCCACTAAATCTGCATTACAACAATATTATTTTTGTCAATATTCCTACCGGTATATAAATAATCAGAATGTGTCATTATCATAACTATATTTGTTTTTATCTATTTTTCGTATTTTTTGCATGCTGCATTTTGTCCCAACCCAGAAGTAAGCTTTGAAGAATTTATAAAAAGACAAGATGTTAAATATGTGTTTTACAATCACCCTTTACTACAACTTGTTTTCTTTGTACTGATTTAGTTGCAACTTCCCAACAAGGAACGCCTCACTTTGAAAACACCACCTTAAAATCACCTCCACGCAGCCAGATTGTCAGATATAATCTACCTCAGGATAAAAAAAACACCCAAAACCTACATAGCGTTTACAAAAGGTCCGCACCGATCACACGTAATAATTCTGACAGCTTTGAGCAACAGTCCCGCAGACATCTCAGCCTTCTGCGAGGAGACAAACGACACTCCAATCAACACCTGTCAGCCTTGAATAACCGACGCTGAATGAATCCCCCCTCCCCCCATCCCCAGAAAAACGCGCTCCAGAGACAGAAGTCGGCGGTACGATTCTCGAATCACCTTGATTGGCGGCTGAGGCCGTCTGTTACAATTGGCAGTGCGGCGCTCTTGACTTCCGCGAACACGGCGTTCTGCGCCCGCGCCGGACTCAGGACGCAGAGTGAGTTTTCAATTTCGCCGGGTGTTCCTCTCGTGCTTTTTCAGCCAGTACGGGAACATAAGTTGGAAAAAACTTGCAGCGTCTGGGACTTATTTTCCCGTATTTGGTGACACGCCCCCAAAAAGAGGTGACACGCCCCCAAAAATGAACCAGTAGAGGAGGCGGAGCCTCGGGAAACACCTCCAAAGATGTTTCTCTTTCCATCTACCCAACAATTACCTACTCTGGTTTGATTGACATAATCCTTAATCCAGCGAGTCAATCAACTCTATATATAGACACCATGTAATGTCTATAAAACAACTAATCTTAGTGTCATGATGCACCAGTTATGAATATTGTTTTCCATATTAACAATAGCTATATATAAATATGTGCACGGAGGCGAAGGGGATGTTAAAATAAATAATGTTGAAACCAATTTTTGCATGTTATCCGATGTGGTTGTTCATACATATATATATATATATTATACAGTATATATATTTTTAAATATATGAATATACATATATATATATATATATATATATATATATATATGTGTGTGTGTTTATAAATAAATAAATAATATATATATATATATATATATATGTATGTGTTTATATCTACATGCTCTCCAGTAGTACGGCAAACACGTATCGTAAAAACAATTCTGAGTCCATTTCTTATTTACAGCCTTGAGTTCGTAGGACACGGTTTAGTGTGAGGATGAAGAGAATATGACTGTCAACAATAAAACAAAGAGCCTGGGCAAAATAATCCATGTTTCTGACTGTCAGCATGTTTATTGTTTCCCCAGCCGCAGCACTGGCCATCCTCTGATCACCGAGTGGAAATTAAATTTTCCTTCGCAACAGTTTTACTGCACGAGTAGTCAGACGTTACGAGATTACAACCGCGGGGTTCAGCCGGCCCGCTCGGCTCGGCGTGGGCGTGGACGCGGCCGTAACTCGATGAAGACGTCTTTATTGGGCTCTGGTGACCTGAAGGAAAGGAAAGACGTCACGGACTGACCACGCATGTTAATCCTTCTCTGCTCCAATGTGTGTCCACACGGCAGGGGGCTTGAGAAAAGGGCATTACATATATATATATATATATATATATATATATATATATATATATATATATATATAGGCTACTCATCAGAGGTGATACACTATTATTTTAATTAATAATACGAAAATGAAACAAAGATAGAAGGAAAAAGTTCCCTCTTCCTTTAATGACTTTTCCTTCAAAACTATATTTAATCTATTCTCCCCATAACCTTTATATGTGATATTGTGTGTGTGTGTGGGTGGGGGGGGGGGGGATAAATGTTCAGTGTGGGTTCAAGGACATTTTCATGCTGGTCAGCTAAGTGTGAAAAGAATAAGTGTCATGCTTTAAATGTCCCAACTATATATTTATATGATTACAGAGAGATCCTGTAAGAATACATAGACAAATATACATATACATATATATATATATATATATATATATATATTTATACATATAAACACATTTTTATATATATATATATATATATATATATATATAAATGTATGGATATATTTATATATATATATATATATATATTATATTTAAAAAAAAAAAAAATTAAACTTAGCTGACCAGTATGAAAATGTCCTTGTATATATATATATATATATATATATATATATATATATATATATATATATATATATATATATATATATATATATATATATATAAACTTATTATAAGTCGCTTTGGATAAAAGCGTCTGTGAAATGACATGTAATGTAATGTAAATGTGATGTTTTGTTCTTTAACTTCTTGACATTAATTTTTTTTATTTAAGTTTTTGTGACCCTGGTATTCATAGAGGTTCTTACTCTAACCGAGGGATTGTGTCGCCTACACCTCACCACATGGCGTGGTTGTGCATCTACGTTGGAAGTGTGTGTGTTTAAAAAGAGACGACCATCTGTTTCCTGTCATCTCATTTCGGAATAGACGATTCGTAAGCGTCGACCATTTTGTTTCCCCCGCTGTCAGAAAGAAGATGGAGGCGACGTGAAGGTCTGGGGGCCTCGGCGTCTCTCCTTTGATCTCAACGCTAGCTCCGCCTCCCTCGACCCACGTCTCCGGCCTCACGCCGTGCGATCGCAGGTGTCTCCGGCAGCTGCTTCGTCTGAAAGGAAGAAGAAGAAGAAAAATAAAAAGCCACGGACGAGGACGCGAGCGTCACGCCTCCGTCAACGGGTCCCGACCCTTCAACTGCGAAGGAGGAGAACTCCTTCAGGTGTGTGAGTGTGTGTGTGTGTGTTGGGGGGGGGGGGCGCACGCTTCAACGCGGGCCAATGACACGTTGTCATACAATCAAGGCGACTATTGGAGGGGAGGTGACATCTGTATCTTAAGTCTGAAGAGAATACAGCAATCAAGTGTTCACTTGTCAACAGTTTCACACACACACACACACACACACACACACACACTTGCTGTTTGTCAGCGGGAGTGTGTACGTACAGGTTTTCTCGTCTTCTTCCCCCGTGCGCGCGGTTTCTAAAGCCGTATGCTCGATTGGAAGCAGGTGCGGCGTAAAGACCTAATCACATTTGCGGGCTCATTACCCGGCGACTGTGTGCACATATTTGCCTCTCTGTGTCCTTATTAATCAAGCACAGACAACCCTAAGTGCTCCTCTCCACTTTTCCACATGACTTGCTACAAGCAACAGCGGAGCACGACAACCTGATGAGACCACCTGCCGCCCTCGTCGTCGTCACCTCGCCTTTTTTTTTTTTTTTTTTTTCAACCTCCAAACACCTGCGATGAACGGCGCTCATCATCTCTCGCTCGACCTCCAACCCGCCCGCCGACCGAGAGAGCGTCGGGTTTGTGGACCCCACCCCCGCTCGATTTTCCCGCTCGATTTAATTTGTGCGTTTTCTCTTTTGAAGAAATTCCGTACAATGCAGGTGGCGGCCGCGTCGTGTTTTGTCATCGCCACAATGTCACGTGAAATTACGCAAAAAGCACGAGCCGACAATTATTTAAGTTATTCATAATTTCTCTTTTTCCAGCGTATCATTTTATAAATTTGTTCCCGTCTTTTTGTGCTGTTTGAAAAGCTTGCACTGTTTATTATAATAGCACTAATTAGAATAATGATGATGATAATAATAGCAATATGAAAGACTATATAATCATGCTAATGCTATGAACCTCATTTTATCAATATTTTGGAAAATTATTGTGTGTCTTTTCTCTCGAGATGTGCATACGTGTTTCTCCTTTTGTATATTAATATTTTTTTATAAAAGGGGGCTTTCAGCAGGTTACATACATAATAATATTCTAGATGAGGAATGAAATGAAAGTTTTTACTTCCTCCAACAGTCTAATTTGGATCTTTTTTTAATGCTGGCTAAATTTACACAATAAAAATAAATAAACCAAAAAAATCGAACGTACAAAAAGAGGGTGTAATTCAGAGAAAGTCTCTTTAGACGTTCGATGAGTGTTCTCTGATGACAAACTTTCCTCCAAACGATTTCCTTCCCTCTGCTCGCAATGTGAACACTTTGATAAAAAGTCAAAGAGAAATGAAAAAGATAACTTGATCAATTCAGTTTCAATTCAGTTTATTTTGTATAGGCCAGTATCCAAAATTACGAATTTGCCTCAGAGGGCTTTACAATCCGTACACATCCGACATCCCTGTCCCAGGACCTCACATCGGATCAGGAAAGATTCCCCAAAGAATAGGAAAAAAACTTTCACATGGAAAAAAGAATCAGAAGAAACCTTCAGGAGAGCAACAGAGGAGGATCCCTCTCCAGGATGGACAGAAGCAACAGATGTCATGTGACCAGAAGGAATCATTACAGTTACATAAACCATAATAATAATAATACATTTTGCTGAATTAGGCACAACATGTCCTCAAACATGTGTGTCACCCATTGTTGACTTCTTTTGACTTTCTCTGTGTCAGGTGTTTCCATTATTTAGTCCACCCCATTTATATCACTGCCGGTCATTGAGTTGAATAACACGGACGCTTATTAAGCCGAGTGACTCAGGTGGTCACGGAGGAGAGACTTTATAAAAATGTAATTTGTCTCCTGTGATTTATGCTATGTATATATATACACAAATACATCAGGGGAGGACATTTACATATTTTTTAGGAGGCAGTTTTCGCCCCACTGACTGAACTCCAGGGGCATTTAAAAAGAAATTAGGCCACTTTTTGAAACTTGTGATATAACATTTAACCTTTGTTCAAAAATAATAGATATACTTATTTAGGCTTACAGTATATGAGCAATCGTCATAAAAAAGGCAATAATAATAGTATCAGGCAGTATCTACAGATTCAAAGGTTTTTCTTAGATTCTTTGAACAAAAAACAGAAAATCATATGCAATGATATTCTTATATCTGTGTGGCTATTTATTGTTTTTTTTATTTTTTAACAACTTTTAACAACTATAACTTATTTCTTTATTTTTTTAGAATTAGAAATAATATGTATTGATTATTTGTGTGTGTACCTATACAGATAGGACAAACACAACAAAGAAGAAAAACTAAACGCAATTAAATTATCTATATTATAGGGCATTTTTTGCCCGTCTCCAGCAAAATGATGTTTCTTTGGGGCAGTTTTGCCCTTTGCCCTCGTGTATCTCCAACGCTGAGATAGATACAACATTATAAGGGTGTTTGGGAAAAGAAAAGAACAGGTGGTCTCTGGGCTGTAATACATTGTGAGTATTTGGACGGACATCTTTCCCCGAGTCCTCTTGGGGGTCTGACGTCCATTGTTCCTCCGTGTTATCGCCCAGCTTTGCATGTCCAAAGGACCTCGGTTCCCCCTTTTCAGCGCAGACCCCCGGAGACCGTCTAGAGGACCGCCAGTGGGACACGGAGCCTTCGCCGTCCGAAAACAATAGAATAATAGGCATGAAACCCCCAGATGCATATTTTTATCGCGCATTCACGGCTTGGTGTCCAAACTCCGGGTACCGCGGCCAGCGAAAGACCGTGGCACGGAAAAAATCAGCCGCCTCTCCTGAGGTTGTTTTTGTCTACCTGTTTTCCTTTCTTACGTTTCCTCTGTCTCACACAATGCCAAGTACACCCAGTGAATTGATGGACTATGGACAGTGTACCCTGGCTGAGGGTATTGGTCTGGATGTGACCCACAATGCAGCAGGAATTTTAATTAAAAACCAAGTGCATTTAATCCGCCCACTTCTAATTTGTGATGAATGCTCTTCATATTTACGCGTATTTTAAAAAAACAACAAGTGATTTATAAGTGCGTCTAGGTTAAGGACTCCTTGAAAACCCGTCACAAGGGTTTGATAAATGTGTATTTCGATTTTGTTTTCGCCAGAAACAACACAAAAGAGTGAAACCATTTCTTCATTTCCCACACAACTTGAAGAAATGGTTCTAAGTATCACATTATGGAAATTGAAGTGGTTCTTTTGTATTTATGTTCCTTTTTTTTATGATGCACGGTCCTATTTCTGCGTTAAACTGAAAATACCTAAATGTCTCTTTGTTGCCTGCTGAGAATTGACCTCCACTTGACCTTCACTTTAATGTAGATCCCGTGAAAAATGTTCCGTGAAATATCCCAAGATCATTGGTAACGATAAATATCACAAAAAGTGTAAACATATGTAATAGAAAGTGTTTTTATTGCGGAGTAAACGTCGCTTTTTATTGCATTTTTCATTACTGCAGAAAATCAAACAAACCTTTATGATAGTTTTTGAAGCGTGAATGCAATCTGCAAGAGTATAACGGCTAACCTTGGAAAATAAACAAGCTCCGCCACGTAGAGAAGTCGCTCGGATGCTCTCATTCAGCCCACACGAGAGGGACATGTTACACTGTGGAACCACATTTTAACTCTTCTCTAGCCTTGGTTAACCACATCCAACCAAGGAAAACATGAATTTCTGAAAATCGATGACTCATTTCTGGGTTTTAGAAATGAGAAATAATTGGACTTTTAAAAAACTGGATTTTTAAAAAGGTACAATCCTCTATTGCTAATGTTGTACAGGTTGTAATAGTCCAGTGTAGTTCCATCATGGACCACAAGGGGAATCTAAACCATGTGGACACATATTATTACTATTATGGCTAGAACTGGGAGAGAAGAGTGTCTTCGTCACATTAGCATTTGTTTTAGACTGCAAGAAAATGCAATTTCAGCAATTATTCCCTGCCCCGACGGAGATTGATAGTCTCGGGTAAACTCCGGTATCCTTGATTGTTTGTTTATTTATTTTGCCTTTTGCATGACAACGGTCCAATTTAAAAAAAACAAGAGGCGTACAGTAGGTGGATGCATCTCGGAATTGGCACTCGGGGGAACCTTGGGGAGGCACTCGTCCACGCTGTCAGACCCTCTGAATCTCTATCAGCAGTCATTCTTATTCAAATTGCACCGCGGCAGCTCATAAACATAGCATTAGATTATGGAAATGAGCGGGGCGAGGGGGGCGGGGGGGCTGCATCTATTCCGGTTTAATTCCTTTTGGGAGACGTTTAATTTAAACAAATAAATAAGTTGGTGGTGCAGCATCAGGTGTTTATGAAGGGTATTGTGTAAATTTAGCCAGGCAAACTGAATAATAATCACTCCATTCCGAACGGAGCGCGTTCAATCACCCATCACTGAACACTTCATTAAGGCTTTAATAGTCTTTTAAATATGTAGGACACTTGACTCCAGAAAGGCGTCGGGGGAATCTGCCACTTGTCATTCAGAGAGCACGTGGACAAATAAACCGTCTAATCTCTAGGTAACCAGCGACCTTCAAATTCGCTATAAAGTGTAAATTATCTCCTTAAAACCTAATTTACAATTTACCCGCTATCAAGTTTATACTATCGGCAACGCCACTTAGTTCATACGTTGTATTTATGTACATTTAGTCGGCGTTAGCGTCGAAATATATTCATCGAGATCTACACCTGGCCTCAAGCCAAAGGCCGTATCACGAGGTTCTCACTTCCTGTGAGACCGTTGGCCTGACGCCGGTCCACGGATACATCGCTTAGCGCCTTCAGCTGACTCCAATGTAAAAAACCTTCTGCATCCCACCAAGACGTTCATCCAGGACACCATCCATTGGCGTCTGGTGGAAAGCGTTGAGTGTTTTTGTGGTTTCGAACTTAACTTCCTGCGCAATGACGAAATATTATGTTTTAAAGAAGTTTCTTTTTGCACGTTACGAGCATGCTGCTTGCGTTTACATTTTGTTTCACAAGACACATGTTTATTCCCCTTTTTTAAAACACTCACTTTTCAAGTCAAACTCTGCAGGGAGAATGTTCACATATTTTAATATGATTTGAGAGAGATTTTAACCTTTCAGCTACCTCATTCCAAACATATAATCATCCTGGAAGTGCGTTTTTCAATTCGGGCCTGACATTTTTTTTAAAAATTCTGTGTGCCATCTTCATTTACTCTTACCCAGTAACATATAGACTAAAATATACACATCTGAACAAAGAAAAACATGTTTAAAAAGTAAAAAATGTATTAATATATATATATATATATATATATATATATATATATATTAAAATTGCCCTAGTGGTTGCAGAGATACATCTTTTTGAGTTTGGCTTTTTGAGTTTGGGTATGCAACTTTCAGATCAGAGACCTAAACAAAGTCTGGTGCTTAAAAGGTAAAACATAGATACGATCCATGGTTGTTGGTGACCGATCTGCCCGAGTTCACTGTATACACTTTCATTTTATTCCTTTGTATATTTAATATTGTATGATATTGTTATTACTGCACCTCTGTGCACCTGCTGCTGTAATCCTGCACTAATAAAGGAATATTTTATTTCAATTCTACGTTTTAAATGTTTTCCTTTATTATTTCAATTCTTAAATGTAACATGCCCTTTTATTTTATTTTATTCTATAATTGAAAAAAAAGAAGTTTGCTGATGCGGCAAGAAATGTCCCCCTAGGGATGAATAAAGTCAAATCTGATCCAAGATTACAAAAGCAAAACATGTATACATCATTAATATTTATATCATATACAATGTACATGGCCCTTCATCTGAATCGTCTACAAGCTAGTCACAAACGTTATCTTTACTTATCTTCATCGCCTATGGCTGCGCAAGGCATTGATCAACGAGGCATTCACAAATAAGCTTTTCATTAACGGCATATATTAGTTTTAATATGTGACAGTTTCCAAACACAATTAATCAGAAGCAGTATCAGCTCAGACAGAGACGTACAGCCACACTGATTTTCTTTTAATGGCTTTTTTTAAAGATGGATTTTTCAGGTAGTGTCTATTTTTTAAGTTATCATCAGCCCATGATGTTATTTTATTTATTAACGCTTCCCCTGAACAATTTATATAAAATGTACCTGAATGCAGATGATAGAGGGAAAAAATCATAAATGCATAAGCACACTATTCCTGAATTCTAATCAAGTATATCTACAAAAAAACATTGAATTTGAGTTAAATATTTTATATATACATCAACATATATATATATATATATATATATATATATATATATATATATATATATATATATCAAAATATATATAATAATGAAGGTACCTTGTGGAAAGTGTATTATGGCCTGTAGCTATATCATTTTAAAACGATGTCCACCTGTCAGGTGCTACTACTGCCTCTCTGAAATGTTTACTTTGGGGAAATTAAGTAAGAATGAAATTCTCTCATACATAAGAGACGTTTCTTAGCCTTCTGGCGGCATGAAAAGTGAAAAGTAGAGAAGGGAAGTTTCCCTGGAAACCCAAAAGACCAAAAAAGTCGTTCCAAATCCTTGTGTCCATTTATGACCTTTTTAAAAAAACATTTTGTAGAAATGGCTTCAAACTGCCCATGAGCCGCACCACTGACCACCAAAAGGCTCATGGACCCAGAAACATGAAGGTGGCATCTGGAACCAAAAATAGTTCTTCAGAGTGATGCCATAGGAGAACCATTTCTGTTTCCACAAAGAACCTTTCAAACCAGGGTTCTTTAAAGAACCATTTCCTTAAATAGTTCTTCAAAGAACCTATACAGGAATCTCAAATAACCTTCAAAAATGGTTAAGGCACCATTTCTGGTTCCATAAATAATCTTTCAAACCAGCGTTCTTTAAAGAACCATGTCCTTAAATAGTTCTTCAAAGTAGCTATAAAGTTGTCTCAAATGAAAAAAATGGTTCTTTAGTAGGTGATGGCTTTTCGTAGAACCACAAATCATTTTAAAGAACCCTTAAGAACCCTTTCTGTATGTGAGCCCGTAGTCAGTCAAACACTCAATGCCTCCATCCGCTCGCTTATCATTAAACATAATTAGTTAGCTATCTAAATGATATTGTGCATTTTGCAATGTCATTTACTTTCGGTCGTAACTCACAAAGATTAGCGTGACATTGTTAAAAAAAACTCCCTTTTGAAACACTTGCATCCTTTTTTTGCTATTCAAAGCGGGAGGGCTGTGTAGACAGATTGTTTAATTATTCTAATGAGTCTAATTATACAGATAAAAGACTGAATGAACGCGTTCAGCTCACCACCGTTTTTTGTCGCAAGCCACCAATTTATTTATACATTTAACGTTGTTTTTTCCCCCTCCAAACTATGTTTTTTTGCACAAAGTGTGGGAAAGAAAATGGAAATTCCTCAAGCTTGTATGAATAAAACATGATCAATACCTTCGGTGCCTGTCGGGGGTGGCGGTGTCCAGAATGTTTGATTGACATTACATTGTGAATCAGTCCATCAAGTCGTGGCTACTTAGCAGCGATAACGGCGGGAGAATACCAATGAGACGAGGGGAGCCATAGGGTGCTGCGGCTGTGTGAATATTTTGTACAAAATTAGATGCAAATAGTTTGAAAGGTAAATATTGCATTTTAATGAGCTTGTAGACACTGGGTTGGGGGGGGGGGGGGGTAATAATAAAAAAACTGGACTAAACCTAAAGCGAATAGCAAACTCAATTTAGAAGGAAACGAAGCGAGAGGATTCGATGACCCCTTTCCGTACTGCACCAGGGTCAGAAAAGCAACAATTCCGTGAGGCGGTGTGTTTTCACCAGGTTCAGATTATCAACAGTTCCGTGAGACGGTGTGTTTAGACTACTGTCAGATTCACAACAGTTCCGTGACACGGTGTGTTTCCACCAGGGTCAGATTAGCAACAGTTCCGTGAGACGGTTTGTTTACTCTGCGCCCCCGAGTCCCCGGAAATATATATACAAGCGAGCCATCTGTGAGCTTCTACTTCTCCTCCAGTGAGATCACGGGGGCCTCAGCTGTCGGCCGCTGGCTCGTCTTCAGCTGGATCTCACCTTCCTCCTTCCGGACTCTTCATTAGTGTCAGGGGGGGCCGCCGGCGTCCAGGTGTGGAGACGTCTCGCCAGGTGGAAGACACCAGACCAATTTGTCGCGGGGTCTGAACTCAGAAGCGCAAACATCGCCTACAACTCTTTCTTTTTGTTTGTTTGACTATTTCAAATCAGGACATGAATTAATACGAATGTGGAACGTGTACACATTTATCTGCCGGGTTGATGACTCGGGAAAATTAGATCATCATGTTTGTATGAAATATAGTGTTCAGCACTACACGCTACCAGACACTGGTACAGCTGTCTATTTATAGCATGTGTAGTTCTTTGTTTGTTTTTTACTTGTGATTTTGTATGTATTTTATTATATTTTTAGATTTTGTACTGTCTGGACCTTGAGTCTGTAACAAAAGTTTGATGATGATGATGATGATGATGATGATGATGATGATGATGATGATGATGATGATGATGATGATGATGATGATGATGATGTAATACCAAGTGTAGTGTTTTGTATGGACTCTATAGAGTTGAAATGTGTTTAATAAATATTTGCATGTAAATTATAAAGTTATGTTTTAAATTCACCCATAGGAACAAATTGATCATTAATAAGGGGTATTATGAAAATAATATTTTATGATCATTGTATTATTACTGTAATACTGATTTTAAGATATTTAATGCGTATTAAAACTATAGGATGACTTTGGTATGAATGAAATGTATTGATTACGTGAGACGTAGATTCCTTTTTGTTATAATTTACTACTGTTTCATATTTATCTCTGGATTCGGGATCTCTCCTTTCACGCTCTGGATTTCATAGAACCATACAATAATTTGGACATGTTTAAAAATGTAACATTTTAAAACATGCCCTTGTAAATAGGCTCGCGTGTAATGACGCCGTCTCTATATTTTACAGCATCAAAGCAATGCAAAATGGCCTTCATTGATCTTTTTTTAATACGAAGGACGTTTTCCTCCTAATTCTTTTAGCTCGGCATAAAAAAAATGCACCGAAAAGATGTTCAAACTATCCTTGATAAATCCAAATTGCTTTGATTGGCGTAAAAAAAGATATCTCCAACTCTCCAACGAGACCAAACGTGTTACGTCACACGGGAACATGTCTTTTAATCGTAAACCACGAAGACCCCGTTGACTGTGATTTTTTTTAATTATCTCCCGTCGTCTTTCGAGCTGATTTCCATGTCGATATGTGAGCTTCTGTTTCAGAGCCAAAAAGTGTGATTTAATAACCTCCACCTGCCAGGACAGGACAACCTTGCTTTTTTCCTTCCCAGGTGTAACACGTGATGCGTTTCAATGAAATTCTCGAGGTGGAAATAAGTTTGCAAATATCGAGCTGTCGGCTTCAATCCGTCCCGATCGGCCTCGGAACGTTACAGTACCTAGGACGTCCATCGGAGGGAAAAACAACCCGGCTGCGTGTGTGTTTAACTCTTGGTGTGTGTGTGTGTACCTGATGACAGCAAAGGGCTTTAAGGGCATATTGGTTGTTATGTGGCACGGGCAGACTTCTTTTTTTGTTACACTTCCCCCTCGAGCTCCTTCTCTCTCCTTCTCTCTCCTTCTCTCTCCTTCTCTCTCCTTGTCATTTCCATGTGACATCGCTGACACTTTTTTTTTTCGTCTCTCGTGACGATTATTCATCTGGCAGCAGCAGAAAAAAAAAAGGGAACATGAGTGTTTGCAGAATTGAGCCTTGAGCCGTCCTCAACCCCGCGATCAATACGAAGCATCTTCTATTCATTCCAACGTGGCGTGAGTATAAAGAAGGAATAACTGGCTATCGGAGAAATTATTATTTATTCTTTCTTTCTGCAACAACAGATTTGACATGATAATTACGTTTCTTTTTTCTTCTTCTTGTGACACGCCTCGTCGGGGTTGTTCACAGCGAGACGTGTGTGCATGACTCCGGAGCTTTAACGCACATTTAGAGGCGAGAGCCGAGACCCTGTTGAGAGGCTTTCATGTGGGGGTCATGTATTGATTGATCCTTTGAAATACTTCTTTTTCTATTAATCTTTTTATTGTAAGACAAAGTAAAAGACACGGAAAAGGTGCTTTTAAAGGACATTTCTTGATATTATGTACCATTTGTCATATGGAATGTCAGCGATACCAGGAGTCATTGAAGCGTTGGTACAATATGAGCTTGAGATCCAATCAGACCATTGTAAAAAAAAGAACACTTGAATCAATGACGCAGAACCGTAAACACCATATGAATATGTTGTTTGGGCATATGCTGGGGACGGTTTAACCACAGCTGCTACGTACAGATGCTACTAAGCGGGGTTGTTTTTTTCCCGATGTTCCTGAAGAAAAGAAAATGTCTCAAATTAATCAAGGTACCGTCGATATGCAGCGAGAAGTTGCGTAACACGTCTGACGGCCTCGGGCGGCGCGGCTCGGTAATGTTTGACCTTTTGTTGTCTGTGTGTTCTCCGAGGTGTTTTTCTGTCTGCCTCCGCAAAGTGCATGAACGGGATCGGTTCCGGGCCTCCGTGACCCTGAGAAGCAGAACCAGGCGGCGACCTCCGGTTCTGAACGGGGGGGGAAGTGCCTTTAAAATGTTATTATTTTCAAGGGCTCTCAGAGGGCAACTCGCCTGGAGCCAAAAATAAGTCTGATCGTAGTCTTTAAAGAAATGACTGTACTGTACTAAAGCTGCATTCTCCTTCTTGACCACCAGGGGGCGACTCCTCTGCTTGGATAGAAGTCTATGCTTCATGTGTTAAAGCTGCAGTCTCTCTACTGACCACATTGGGGCGACTCCTTTGATTGTATAGAAGTCTATACTCCATGTGTTAAAGCTGCATTCTCTCTCCTGACCACATGGGGGCGACTCCTTTGATTGTATAGAAGTCTATACTCCATGTGTTGAAGCTGCATTCTCTTTCCTGACCACCAGGGGGCGACTCCTCCGGTTGTATAGAAGTATATGTATTATGTGTTAAAGCTGCATTCTCTCCTCTCTCCTGACCACTCTGGTTGTATAGAAGTATATATCCTGACTCTACTTCTCTTGATGTATTCCCTCAGTAAACATTGTAAACATGAGTTTATGTCTCAGTCTTTAGTCTCAAGTCTTCTTCTATACGGCATGATGTCATCATTTAGTACTTTATGGTAATTTAGAGTCAAACAGAACATAATACAAAGGATGCTTTGAGTAGATGAAAGTTAGACTGAGTCGCTACACCCTCTGGTGTCAACGCCGGGTCCAAAAAACAAATAAGAAATGCAGACTTTGAGATTCCCAAACTGTCGTTCACCCAACTATGGGGTGAATCACGATGCCGACGCCCACTTCTTATTCTCGGTTTATGAGAATAGTTTTTTATTTTTATCTGCTGCGACAGATGGAGCTGAATAGAATGTATGGAAGTAGAAACGATTCTTATTCTCACTTTGGATAACACGCTGACTCATGATTACATTAATTAAATTAAAACTGAAATGCTGTAGGTTTTTATAAACTATTCATGAACAGACGGTTTTCTCCGTTTTGGTTTCTCTAAACCAGGCGAGTCAAACTCATTTTCACCGTGGGTCACATCAGCATCATGGCCGCCTCTTAAAGTTCCGGTGTAACTGAAGCAGTGTATAAACTACCCCTGAACATATTATATATAACTCTCTTTGCATTTGATTATTGTTTATTCAATAGTATAAATATTGTACACAAGAACATTTATCTAATATTATAGCACCAATCCATTTAATTTGTAACCTTCAAAATAAAAGCCTAGGATATAAAGGTGATCATGGGTCTTTTCAGCTGTCAGGGGCCGCATAAAAATGACGTGGTGGGCTGCATTTGGCCCGCGGGCCTCGTTTTTGACACCTGTGCACTAAACGCATAACTCTCAGGTGAATGATTTCCCTTTCGAAGCCATTCACGCGTCCATTCATCCCACGTTCATTGAAAGATGGAAGTCGCTAATTTAGGCAGAAGCCCGGGCGAAAGGTAGAAAGACGACGCCTCCCTCGCTCTGCGGGAGGACGAGTGGATCCTTTCTTCTTTTTCGAAGCTCACCACTCCGTCAAAAGAAAACAGAAGGTGAACCCGAAAATCAAACACTCAGGAATCCAGGAACTTGAAAATTAATTAATCTTCCAACCCGGGGGCCGCGGCGCGAGCCTGTGGAGAAATGTGAAAGGAAATGTAATCTTTTTTTTTTTCAAATTAATCGGGATCAGCGGGAGCGGCGGCGCTTTGAAGGACGTCGTTGTTTTTTTTTTGTTGTTTTTTTTGGGGGGGGGGGGGGCAAAGGTTAGAAATGCAGAGAGGAATTTCACTTTTTTTTTGTGCAGGGGATGAACAGAGGAAAGTCTTTCGGGTGCATGCGGAGGAGGAAGAGGAAGAGGAGGAGGAGGAGGAGGCCTGTCAAAATGTGGAGGCGCAGCAAAGGCGCCATTTGTTTGACAGCGGGGCCTTGGAAATACAAAAGCCACCGGATAAACACTGTCTGGTGAGAGACGGAAGGCCAGGAACCATGATCCAGAGGCCTTGACAGAAAAAAAGATGAACCTGAACACAACGCACGACTTCACCGCGATGCCTTCGGGTCGTGCTCGGAGAGGAAAACATGAAAACCGTGTCCCGGAGGTATTCACATGGAGCCTCAATGTCATTATGAGGTATTTCAATTGAAATGATTATTAAAGAAACATTTGTTGAAGGTTCTTTGAGACACTTTTTGAGGTTCTTCTTTTTTAGGAAATGGTTCTTTAAAGAATTCTGGTTTGAAAGGTTCTTTGTGGAACCAGAAATGGTGAATTAAAAGATTTTTTTTTAAAGGTTCTCTGAGACACCTTTATAGGTTCTATGAGGAACTCTTCAATAAGTTGGTTCTTTAAAGAACCCTGGTTTGAAAGGTTCTTTGTGGAACCAGAAGTGGTGCCTTATAGAACCATTTCTTGAAGTTCCTTTGAGACTCCTTTATAGGTTCTTTGAAGAACTCTTTGAGGAAATGGTTCTTTAAGGAACCCTGGTTTGAAAGGTTCTTTGTGGAACCACAAATGGGGCCTAAAGGAACCATGTATTTATGGTTCTTTTAGACACCTTTATAGGTTCTTTGAAGAACTCTTTAAGGAAAGGGTTCCTTAGAACCCTTGATCGAAAGGTTCATTGTGGAACCTGAAATATTTCTCTATGACATCTCTCTGAAGAACCATGTTCGGTTCCAGATGGAACCTTCCTGTTTCGGTGTATGCAGATAATGATTATTATTAAAACGCCGCAGCCGAGATGATGGTCCCTGAATCGGACCGAGAGACGTTCAAAGACTCTCGACTCCATCAGGATTACAACCTCCGCCGACCTTTGCTGGGCGAGTCTTTATCCGACATGTTTAACCTCGCTCCTCTTCCATGCGTAGAGCCGACGAGGATTATTTCTCGTCTGGGAGTTTCATGAAGTTCATATTGTCGTACAAATCCTCGGGGCACTAGAGAAAAGCCGTCAGTGGGCCGACGTCTTAATCCTCGACAACACGCCGTCCATTAGAATTAGCATTTATATGTTCTCTGCCTCCGAAAACATCCCCATGCGTCCAATAACGGGCAGAGCAAAACATACCGTGGACGCATAAGCAGACAGTTTTCACCGGGGGCAGCGACGCCCCCAACAAAAGAGTTGTAATTATCCACGCTGAGCTTATCCATTCATAAATACTCTGCTTTTTGTTTCCAGCCGTCGTCATCGCCTTGACCCAGACTCAGTTATTCACATATTTCTTAATTTAAACACCTATTTCACCGCAGACAGCGAACACAACACGAGTAATCAAATTCTGACCCCTCTAAATAAAAAAGGAATGAGGTCTTTTAGAGCAACAAATCCATTTTAAGCACTGAAATGGAATTATGGACAAATAAATGTGAGCCAGGGGAAGAATGAGTCGGAGAAATAATGATTGACATTTGACAATTGGCCTTCAATTAAAAGTTATTATTATTGTTTTCTTTTGATATTTATAATAATAATAATACACTTTACTCCAGTAATTTCCTATCCATGTGACTGCTCCTTCAGAGAGCCAATCAAAACGCCCGATTGTGGCGCTGAGATCGGGTTTTCTTTACTGTACATCGTGCACATGGGATGCATTTGGACAAAGAATCATGTAAAAAAATAAAAAAAAATAAAACATAACCTCAGGATGATTTATATAATTTATTAACAAAACCGCCACTCGACCCCCCCTTGTTACCACGACAACACGTCAGATGTCCGGCGTTGACTGGCGGCCGCTGTTCAAATGCACAGCGCTCCAGTCCGATGCATGATGGAGGAGGAGGAGGAGGAGGAGGAGGAGGAGGAGGAGGAGGAGGAGGAGGAGGAGGAGGAGGAGGAAGAGGAGGGTGGGGGAAAACAACAAAGGGTCACGGTTGTCATGGCGACCAATGCAACCGGTGCAGTCAGTAGTTGAGCCTCATGCCTCACCGCGGCACCGAGACACAAATGGGCAACGCCATGCTGATACACACTTGGCTAGTGGCACACACAAACACACACAAACACACACACACACACACACACACACTATTTTGCAGCCAATGAACACACACACGAAAAATCTGTCATCTCGGATGCTGTCACAGACCAAAACTTCTTCTTTTTTTTTGTTGGCTTCAACAAATAGATTTATTGTACGGCTTTAGTGCAGTTAATATTTCACGATGAAGATATCTTGAAGCTGAAACCACCTGAAATAAATCTGTGGCTGCAGATTAAATGTAAAAGGACTTTAAAAGATTGTAAACTGCATTTCTTAGGATCGAAAAGTCGGTCTCTGACCTCTTGGAAAAACACATTTTCATCATTTTCAAAAATGATCTCCACAAACAGATTGGTTTATTAATCAGAAATAATCAACAGATGGATCAATAAAGGCCCAGTATGAAGTCGTCACAGACTGCACAGCGCCGCACAACCTGCAGACAATGGCTCACAATCAGGGATCGACCGCTCATGGAAAACCTGGAAAAGTCATGGAATTAAAATGTAGGGAACATCATAGAAATGTGTTACATTCATATTCATTCTGAGTTTTAAATAATAAATATGCTTTTAAAAGAATAACGCTCAAAGTATAAGCCAGCTATACGCTCTCGTACTCAAGTGAATGCACCTTAACAAACAAAAAAGACATCAATATTTATTCTTTTAATCTAAACTATTGTCTCTCATTCATGTGTATCATTTAAGGTTATGTACTGTATGCTTTGGAATCCTCATTGTTAGTTTCTCACTTTTTCATGTATAAATTGAGGTGAAAAAAAACATGTTTTGTCGCGGAAATGTGGTTTAAAGACCAGGAAAACCCATTTGTCCAAATGTGTATGAACCCCGGCTTTAAATTCACCCTCATCTTCCTCTTCTGCATCATGTTGAGTCTCGACAATCCACATTTTTTGTAAGCAATTTCCCGGCCATTTCGGGCTCTTTTTAATACATCTGCCGTTAGCCGGACCGACCGCGCGGTTCATGTGAGCGCGCCCGCTGCGTGTCCATCGGGCCCCTGCAGGAAAAACTGATTGTGGCAATCAGCAGCCGAGGCTCCACCACGCGGCGGGGCGGGGGTGTGTGTGTGTGTGTGTGTGTGGGGGGGGGGGGGGGTTGTTTCTAGAGAATCGGTTGAAAAATTCACACACGACGACGCGCCAATGAGCCGTTGGCGTGGAGCTCCCGCCTCACACCGGAGTGTGTTGTTGGTCCGCTCGGCCGGAGGAATCCGGGTTAAACTCGACCCTGTGCTCACACACTCTCCGGGAGCCTTTTTTATGATTGCTAACATATTGATTATGGCCTCAAACGGCTCTTTCTGACCTCCGGAGCCTCTGCAGGAGTTCAGCTCAATGCACGTAGCTACATGGATTACCCCGGACTCTTATTTTTTCCTCTTTTTTGCTATTCCTGCTTTGACCCCCGAAAAAAAAGAAAGAGAAAGGTCCCCGCTTGTGATAGCGTTTTGCCGCAGAACGACCTGCGAGAGAGAAGTCTGCTCTGCTGAATAGCAAACGCAAGCGTTTTGCTAACGCGACGGCGTTCAGTCGCGCCGCGGCGGCGATTATCGGAAGCTGAACGCAGCGACCGCTCTTTGAAAAGGAGAGTCGGAGCGTGAGACGGTGAGTTGACGTTGAAATCGTTTCAACGGTCTCCGTAAAGGTAATTCTGGCACCGCCGTAGGGCAGCGGTCAGCAGGTTCGTCTTTCAATCAGGAAGTTGTCGGTTCAATCCCCGCCCTAGTCGACTTGTCCTTGAGCAAGACCCTGAGCTGCTCCTGTAGCCGTGTCCACGGTGGATGAACGGAAGTGTCTTTGGATAAAAAGGTAATCTAAATAAAATGTGATGTATTCATGGGAATCTGCTGGTCTCCATCGGGTCAACGAAGAATAATAAAAACTCTTCGTGTCTCTTTTAAACACATTTTATTTTGCCCCCCCCCCAAAAAATCTCATGACATGACACTGAGAACATCCGGCGGCGCGCGGTCGCCGTGGCGCTAACCGGTCTATCAGCCCCCCCCCCTTCTTTCTCAATCCGAAACTTTTAACGAAAAAATAAAACGTTGCGATGAAAGAGGTAAATATCTGCCGGGACGCAGATTAAAAGATGGCAGAATTAAGTAACTTCTTGTCCGCAGTACCCTTCCTCACCACAGCTCTGCTCAGTTGTGGCATACTTGATTGAAAGCGTCCCTGCACCTTCTTTTAGGTGCCATCTTTCCCCCCCTCTCTTGTATTATATATCGGTGAAGGACACGACTGAGAGACTGCCGACGGCCCCCCCCCCCCCCCCCCCCACACACACACACACATTGCTTCTCTCTACCGGGTAGTTCTGTCAACAGATCATCCCAGACCCACTGAGAAGGAAATCAAACCCGAGGTGGCTCTCCACTATCTCGTGTCATTTCTCATTAAAGAGATATGAATCATTCCTGACACCGTGTAATTGGTAAATGGTAATTTTTTTTTTCTGAGAGGAAATTCCGGGAGTGTGAGGAGAAATCACACTTTGGATTGGAGATCGGAAGGATTATGACATGAAGCAAAGACCGGAGCTTAACTCCCTCTTCCTACTGTCTTCTTTTCTCTTCCCTTTTTTTCGCCGTATCCGATAGCCGAGGATTCCACTTGCTCGGGAACCGGAGAGAGTTGTTATCTGGTCCCCTGAAATAATGACACCACTGAGGTTTTAATATCAGTTGCTATACATCATCTCTGTCTTTTAAAACTCTGGATTTCACAAAGGGAACATTTTTCCATTGATTCGCCCTTAAAAAGGAAGTCGTGGCCCGGTCTGTTCCTCACAGACGATCACCGGGGAGAACACCGGGCGGACGTCTAATTGTAGAGTTGTTGTTTTTCCTTTGTGCTCACAGAAACATGAAGGTCCCATCTGGAACCGTTCTTTAGAGTGATGCTATGGAAGAAACTGTTTCGGTTCCTCAAAGAACCTTTCAAACCAGGGTTCTTCAAGGAACCATTTCCTTAAAGAGTTCTTCAAAGAACATGAAAATGTGTCTCAAAGAACCTTTAAAAAATGGTTCTTTAAGGCCACATAGAACCTTTCAAACCAGGGTTCGTTCAAGAACCATTTCCTTAAAGACTTATTAAAATAATCTATAAAGGTGTCTCATAGAACCTTAAAAAATGGTTCTTTAAGGCACCATTTCTGGTTCCACATATAACCTTTCAAACCAGGGTTCGTTAAAGAACCATTTCCTTAAAGACTTATTAAAATAATCTATAAAGGTGTCTCATAGAACCTTAAAAAATGGTTCTTTAAGGCACCATTTCTGGTTCCACATATAACCTTTCAAACCAGGGTTCGTTCAAGAACCATTTCCTTAAAGACTTATTAAAAGAATCTATAAAGGTGTCTCATAGAACCTTAACATTTTTTCTTCAAGGCACCATTTCTGGTTCCACACAGAACCTTTCAAACCAGGGTTCTTTAACGAAATATTTCCTTAAATACTTCTTCAAAGAACCTTCAACCAATGGTTCTTTATGGCACTATTTCTGATTCCATAAATAACCTTTCAAACAAGGGTTCTTTAAAGATACATTTCCTTAAATGGTTCTTTAAAGAACATATAATGGTGTCTCAAATGAAAAAAGGGTTCTTCGTAGAACCACAAAGCCTTTGAAGGAACCATTTCAGAACCAGTATGTTTCTTTGTCTACATGTAAAATTTAAAATAACATTCCAAGCCATCGCCCGAGGGTTCTGGAGAGCGTGTATGATTTCCATACCCTGACTGAAGTCACTCTTCAATCAACTGTACATCCCGTAAATTGACATTAGCATTGCAATATCGAGATAAAAAAGGGAGATAAAAAAAAGAACGGGAGCCTTCGCAATTAGGAACTTATTGCTGCACAAAGACCCCCAGAGGGAAGTCGAGTCAGACCGAGTGTGCAGCTTAATTGCTTTCAGGTTGGTATTCCATTCATTAGGGTACCAATGTACCAGATATATGCCAATCTCCGCCTTTCCAAAAGCGTAATGCCGAGTTAATCAGCTGTGTGACGCTTTTCTTGAAGAAGCATGCATTTTCATTACCTGTGCATATTATTCCACCTAGTTCACCTCTTTCCATCACCCTCTCTCTCTCTCTCTGGTCACTCTGTGGCTGATTAGTGGGCCGATGTTCTGCTTGAAAGATAAATTGAATATGAGACAGTTCCGAACGAAGCGACGTGATTGGCGGGGCATATTTCAATAAGTGGAGGCTAGGATCAGCTTCAAAAATCTCAACAGCTCTCGAGGTCGCTGGAAGAATTGAGTGTGTGTCAATTATGTTTAAATAAAAAGCACTAAAGGTGTGGACATTTCTCAATTATAAGATGCAACCCGTGTTGTAGAACGTTGGGGGGGTGCTGATATTGGAAATATGCGCCTTTTTGTACGATAGACTTTTGTGGACTAATTTTTGGAATAATAAAAAAAAGGGAGTTCAGAGATTTAACTGGCTGCTATTATATTAATAATGCCAAAGTGGGGCATGTGCAGTCGTATCGAGACACATCAAGATGCATTGAGAATCTTTGTGCAAGTCAATCGTTGCAATTACACGATTTAATACCTCGGGAGTTCGTTAATTTAGGTAAATTGGCTTTGTTAGCTCGCTAGCGAAGGGGGAGCATTCGAAACACTCGCACAACAGACTCTGAGTGACGCAAATTAACCATGTCTAATTTTTGGAATAATAAAATAAGGGAGTTCAGAGATATAACTGCCTGCTTTTAAATAAATAATGCGAAAGTGGGGCATGTGAAGTCGTATTAAGACACATCAAGTTGCATTGAGAATCATTTCAATCGTTGCAATTACACGTTTTAATAACTCGAAATTCGTTAATTCAGGTAAATTTACTTTATTAGCTCGCTAGCTAACGGGGAGCCGTCGAAACACACGCACAACAAACTCTGAGTCACGCGACTTAACCAGGTCTACTCGGTGCATTTAGCCAGACCTGTTATCCATCATTGACATACAGCTGGCTTACAGACGGGGACCTCCAACATGCCGGCGTCACCTGAAAGCCCTTTGATGTGTCACTGGCATTTAGACGTTTTTTTTCTTTTTTTAAAGCAGGATTTGACATCTCACATTACCATTTGAATGGAAATGCTACCGGCAAGCAACGCGCTCTTTCTTTACGTTTTGTCCCTGAATGACAGCAAGTCGGTCACGAAATAGTCGGAGGGGAAAAAACTAAATACCTGCATTTGTAGAGCGAGGGAATCTTCAACTTCAACTTCTGTCAAACCCCCTCCAGGCACACAAAGGGCTGCAGGACTCAGCTGCAGTGTCAGCACTGATAGCGGAGCAGTACGTTACACGTCGTTTAGCTAACGCTTTTATCCCAAGAGACTTACGGTAAGAATCAAGAAAATTACGTTTCTTGAAGAATGCCAAACTACAAAAATCCCATCAGTAATCTGTTTTTATTCAAGATATAGTTGGGGAAAAAAGTTTTTTTTAGTTTCCAGCGGAAGATGTAGAGAATAATAATGAAGTTCATAATAATGTCCAAAATAGCCTCCTGTTTAGAGAGAAAAGAAAACCTCTCTGAGTTTGAAGTTTTATGTTTTCTTTCCTAATCTGTTTTTATTCAAAGTAAAATCTGAACAAAAAGATAAAGAGAACAATAATTAAGTTCAGGGTAATGTCAGAAATGTAAGTACTGCTTAGAGAGGAAATAAATCCTCTCTGAGTTTGAGGGTTTATGTTTTCTTTGTGCAAGAAAGAGCAGAGTGGGAGGTCAGTGAGGACATTACGTTCAAATGAGCTCGCTTTCTTTTCTTTCCTTTCCACCTGTATAATATTCATTTAAGTCTTTATGCAAAAGATGATCAAAAGACCATTTTCTCTACCACTTCAAATGACAGTGTGATATTATTCAATAAAATAAACTCACCACAGTTTCAGATATTTACTGATGTTTCAAGACCTTCACATCAATAACCAATCAATTGAGAATACAATATTATTATGTTTTCTTCCACACGTCAGCGAAACATTAAAACTGCATCGATGAGCAAAAACAATGTTGACTGGCAAGGAAACTAAATATATTTTTTTGCAGTTGCAGTTGGATGCAAAATGCAATTCATTTGTTTTTGTTTTTTATGGACGGCAAAACCTTAACGCTGACGTGGCTTTAGCATTCAGAAGAGGTTAAGAGATGAATGTGATTTAAATAATGATGTCAACGGCGGTTACGGGACCTCCCCTGACAATGTGCATCCCTTCAAGCCTTTTGTCCGACTAAAGTTCCCGATGCGAGCTCGGAGAGGAAAGTAATAATAATATAACGAGCCCGGCCAATCTAACCCTGGCGCAACGGTTCATTGACATGATTAGTAAGTAAATAAAGTAATTACCCATCATGCAGTTTGACAAAGCTCCCGTATATAAATAGGCATCATTAACGGGTACCGGGGATGAGTTTGCGGAGCATCTCTACCTTTGGTGGGCTTCGTGGGTTTTTGATCTAAATTGATTGCTGTGGGATTATCCAGGATTTATTAAATATTAAGGCATTGACTTCTACTAATGTAGATAATTAGGGTTTATTCAAAGTGGAGAGAAAAAAAAAAATTGCCATAGCATGTGCATGGAAAGTGATTCATTACATAGCTGCTAGTCAATTCGTCAATTACGATTTTCATTACGTATCATAATTAAGAATGCTCAAGCTGAATTGATGCAGTTTCAAGACTATCATTACACCCCCCCCCCCCTTCTTTGGGTTAACAAATGCGTTGTGAAACGTGGAGAAAACGTTGAACAGAGAACGACGTGAGTTCAGACACGGCAGATTGAGCTCGTCAGTTATTGGAATACACGATGGAGCGATCGTGAGTTTGAACTCCGCCGCTCGGGGGGGGGGGGGGGGGGGGGGGGCAGCCTGCATTTTGGTTTATCCAATCTGGGCTACCGTAGAAACAAGATGGCCGCTATTACTATAGTACTTTTGTAGTCGAAATGTTACTTTCTGTATTCTTGTTGTTCTTAGTTTGTACTCTTGGTTGATGCACTTATTGCAAGTCGCTTTTATCAAACAATATATACAATATATCCACAATGTGCATCCTTAGTAACTACATCGTGACCGAGTTGTGTACTTACTTTTATATAAAAGAAGCTCAGTGCTCTCCGATTTACATACAATGTTTTAAATAATTCAGAACATATATTTTGCATTTCTGTGTTGATACTTATTAACTAACACATGTAAGAATACATTATATCCACAATATGCGATGTGAATTAAATTCAATATAAACAGAGTGTTGCAAAATGCAAAGTGTGTGTATGTGTGTAGTGTAAATGAGATGTATGTAAGCGTCTTTGAGTACTGAGAAAAGCGCTATACATTATTATTATTATGTATGATTTTGACCTTTTCATGACCTTGACCTTGACCTTTGACCCAATCGATCTCAAAATCTAATCAAATGGTCCCCGGATAATAACCAATCATTCCACCAAATGTCATGCGGTTCAGTTTAATACTTTTTCAGTTATGCGAGTAACACACAAACAACAAAATAAATAAATACGAGCGATCAAAATATAACCTTCCGCATTCTCGAATACGAAGGTAATTACGCGTTAGCTAACATGTTAGCGCTGACGTATAAATACCCGTGTGGCCGCGCTGCTGCTAGCATGCCAATAGCTCTGAGCTCGGAGTCGTCGTCTGGAGACGAAGTGAACATCCCGTGCTCGTGGCCCTGTGCCTCGTAGGGGCGAGCGCCATGGCAACAGACGCATGCGATGCCTCCTCGTGAAGTGTTGAGTGCAGGCTTTAGCAGAAAGGGGAAACGGTCTCTTTAGAAGCCGCCGGCAAATCACTCACGTTATTAGAGAGCGGGCCGAGACTTTGAGTGCCTCGCTCCTACTTGTGATTGGTGATTAGGAAATGTTTTGTTCCCGCCACAGATCTTGTTAATGGGAATGTAGACTCCCCCTTCTCACTGGAGCTCGGGAGTTAATCACGCTACAATGAGGGGGGGGGGGAGGAAAGGTAACGTATGGAGAGGGACGGGGTCGGACCGAGACTTCTGGAGACGAGGCCCCGGCTGTTTAATTGCCTTTGGATAATCTTATTGTCTGGTGGTGTGAACGGGGGAGGCGGGGGAGGGGAGGGGGAGGGGGGATTCTCCATAGCCTGTTCTCTCTCTCTTCAAAGGAAGGCTTTTTTTGTTTTTTGGGAAGTCGCTGCCGGTTCAGAGCAACTCGGTGACCACGGTAAGCCGAGATGACGAGTACGGCGGATGCAAAGTCGGGCCCTTGTTTCCCGATCCCGAGGGTTGAACGTTGGCTTTTACTGACATTAGACTCAGTCCTTATTTAGTCAGTGAAACTTGAAATAACTGCTGAGCCTATTAAATACTTGAGACGTTGTCATTTTTCATGCCACCGAGCTGCGGCTTGAAGTCGGTCCGGATGAATTGACATTCTGATGAACTAACTGACATAGATGAGATAAAAGTGTAAGAATTGTCTGATGAATAAGGACATGCCAACGATCTAGTCTACGCATGGACAATGCAGTCCAACCCATCCTAGCATACAGGGAGTGACGGTGAGTAAGAGCCTCAAGATGTGTGATGAACTTCAATGCTCCGTGGTAGACGGTTCTGAACCTTCTTGGAGGTAATGGACTCTGTTACCTTCATCACCACATCAGCCATTAGTGTTTTTTGTGTTACACATTGGTACACTAGTCCACGCACGGGACCTTTTTGTGGTTAATTTGCGTCATTCGAGCCTTAGAGGGGGCGGGGCTTATCTCTGAGGCTTTACTCCGTGGAAACAGTTATCATTTCCTTCAGCCACCATGAAGAACTAACGACTAGTTCTGCTTTATAATCGTTGAGGACATCACAAAACTCGCCGAAACCCTGAGGGCGACTCACCCAACACATGGGGGCGACTCGCCCAACTCACCCAACCCCTTGGGCGAGTCGACTCACCGAACTCCTGAGGAAGACTCGCCCAACCCCTGGGGGCGATTTGCCGAACCCATCGGGAAGACTCGCCCAACTCCTGGGGGCGACTCGCCCAACTCCTGAGCGTGACTCGCCCAACTCCTGAGCGCGACTCGCCCAACTCCTGGGGGCGACTCGCCCAACTCCTGAGGAAGACTCGCCCGACCTCTGGGGGCGACTCGCCAAACTCCTGGGGGCGACTCGCTGAACCCATGAGGAAGATTCGCCCAACCCCTGAGATCGCCTCACCGAACTTCTACATTTGAGTTGAAATCACTAGCACTTCTCAAACTGCTCCTCGTCTCGTTCAAGTTATACGAAGAAGAAAATAAGTCCTAGCCAATCAGAAGACGGATCTTTAAGGGGAGGGCAAAAACAAATCGACCATAAATGCACCGTTGCCATCTCGTAAAACTCTCTTGCGCACATGTTTCCGGTGTGCTATTGGGTAAACTGCCCCGCCTCAGGTTCCCCGCTGTACATAAATACATATTAGCACCGGGGCTTTGATGTAAAAACATCGTCTTTTTAATTTTGATCCTGTAACTACTTGGCTGTAATGAAGTAGATGCATAATTGATGAGCACATGGGGATTTCTATTAGGATTACTCCTGCACGAACTATAAAAATATAACCATAGCGCATAACGGGTAATGATAGTCATTGTCCTTATGAGGACGTTGTCACGTCGGCTGTACTTAGCGTCTCTCCTCAGTCGCTCCCATGGAACCAATAAGATTCACGGAGAACCCAAATTGAGTGAAGGGTCCATAAAGAGAGAGAGAGAGAGGCTGTAAATAAGGGCGTACGAGTCTGTGGCTCTATTTTAATAATTGTAAAAGCAAAGTTTATGGACTGGTCACCAGGTTCGGCTACGGAGCTCAATTATTGGGGGGAAAAACACTAAATCAAGTAGTTCAGTTTTAAGGGTTTTACTGGTATTTTTTATTCAATTAATAATAACAATAACAATAATAATAATAGTAATGATAATAATAACTGTATTTCTATAGCACCTTAAAAAACAAAGTTTTCAAAATGCAAGGTAAAACAGATAGTAAGATACAAATAAACAAATAAAATTAAAATTATATATTTTTTAAACAGACAAACTAAATTAGGGGAAGCAAAGTTCTGCATAAGAGGACATCGCTTAAAAGCTGTTCTATAAAAATGGGTTTTAAGAAGTTATTTAAATGAAGTCCCTGATTCTGCTTGACTTATCTCTGGTAGGTCGTTCCAAATAATAACACACACATGTATTTATAATAAAAAATAATAAACGTTGTAAAGGTGGACAGTCATCCACGTTGTTCACACTTAGCTCGCCATCTGATATGGTGCTCAAGGTGGTCATCTGCTTCTGACCACATCAAAAAACCTGACCGCTGTCTGAAGGGATGTATTGTATGATAATAAAACATATAAGAAGCGTCGGTCACGTACACCGTGCCGTATGGCAATCAAACAGGAAGTGACCTTCCTTGACCCGGATATTTATCAACACTCTGGTCCTGGATTGGCCGATTGTTTTCTCTGGCTCAATAAGCCAATCAGTGGGCTCGATGGTGTTTACATGACCAAACAAGCCCGAAATAAAGAGGCAAACAACAGCGGGCCCTTTGCGCGACCTCCATTAAAAACACATTAGGATGCATTATTTTCTCACATTTTTCCCATTAAAAAACGTCTATATTTTAGCGTTGTTATTTAAAATCTGGCTTTGCGATGAACTGTAGCGTGAGGCGTTCGTGGCCCTCCAATCCAGTATTATTAAAAATAAATATACGTGCCAGCTGCTTGATCATAATTACAACCCCTGTGTGTTTCCTGTGCAAATCGCTAGAGAAATCTGGAGGCCGGCGGGATTTTTATATTTATTTCTCTCGACATCAAACCTCTCAAGTCCAGTGAGTCAGACTCCGTTTACATGATGGGAAAACCCATATATTTTCATGCGTTTTGGCTTTTCATTTACACAAAAACTGAGGTTTTATCACAGAAAACGATTATTTCTAAAAACTCCGGCCAAAGTGGAGATTTATGAAAACTCAGTGTTTGTGTTTGCGTGTGAACGAGGTCAAACAGAGTTTTAGGCCACATTTCCACATACACGGTATTTACAGAAACAAATATTTCTGCCCCTCCGTTTTCAAAAATAACGTTGTACACACAAGGTTGTTTTCTAAAATGTTTCTGTTTATATAAATACGTCGTCCGCATACGTCCCATAGGACGCTCACATGACGTGAAGCATTATTAGACCCCGTTTACACAATGGGAAAACACATATATTTTCATGTGTTTTGGCCTTTCATTTACCCAAAAACTGAGGTTTTATCACGGAAAACCATTATTTCTAAAAACTCCGGCCTCTGTTTTTGTGTTTGCGTGTGAACGAGGTCAAACAGCGTTTTAGGTGGTCAAACGTCACAGTGTGCGACTAAAGATGCTTCACGTCATGTGAGCGTCCTATGGGACGTATGCGGACGGCGTATTCATGAGGGTTCATAGAAACAGAAACTTTGTTGAAAACAACCTTGTGTATACAATGTTATTTTTCAAAACGGAGGGGCAGAAATATTTGTTTCTGTAAATACCGGCTATGTAAATGTGGACTTAGAAATATGAGAATAATTAACTTCTCCAGGATGTGAACAGATATAAAGTGTATGATAGCATTTCTTTCTAAATATCTGTGGTTTTGACAATCACGCCCCAAAAAACTAAGGTGCCATCTGGAAACAACCAGAACAACTTTAAATGTTGTCATGCAGCTAATCTTTCTTCTTCTACATCTCATGGTATGTTTGATTTGCTGATTTGAGGAATTATCTTTGGCCCATTGTAATATTTGAAGCTTGAACAGGATGTTGCCTGGGGTTTATTTTCTATTCCTCACATACAGCCTGTTGTTGTTGCACAAAATGTAATACCGTTATGTAATTAAAAAATATATAATTTACCAAAGAAAAGAAAAATAACAAAACCTGTGACATAACAAACTTCCCAGACAGGCTATTTTCTTTTACTGAGACTGAATAACACAGACTTGTTGTACTCCCACCTCCTGCTTTCTATCACACAAAATAATAATATTTCAGCCGGCAAATAATAATTCACATTTTAAATACAGATAGGCATGCGGCGACAGAAAAATCTGAAAAAAACATAAATCTGGTCCAATTTTTAGTTGAGAATATGTTTATGAACTACAGTGAGACCAGAAATAGTTCCCAGAGTGAAGTGTTTTTCACGTCCTCATATGTAACACCTCTGAAAGTCTAGATGTGACCAGGTCGCCTCTTTTATTCAGAGGTGGTATTCTTTATAAAAGCCCATCTAAGAGCTTTAAGTGGAAACCGGATGAAATCTGGAGTTCTGTGGTCGGGTTCAGAGTCTCCTGGTACATGAAGCACCGAGGAACCCGGCGTTCCCGCTTTCCTGGTCCCTCTGTAAGACGGAACTCGCCACCTGCAGACTTATTTCTTTTTCTCTGGAGATTTTTTCATATATTCGGTGATGTAAAAAATGTTCGCGTCACATCCAGCCAGCGCCGAGTTGTACATCTCTACAGAATGTCTCCGGGAGAAGAAGAAGAAAAAAGCACCCGCTTCAATCTGTCAGCCGGGGTTGCTGCAGTGGTCGACCAATTACAGCCGTGAGGGGAGCGAGCAGCTGTCTCGGCTCTGCACAGCTCCTGTGCCGCCGCGTTCTCATCCTGCGTTACGTATACGCATTTCAAAGTTCTTCCCACCCAGGGAAAAAAAAAGAAAAAGTGATGTTGTACAGAGAGAGAGACATGGGTGAAATCCAGGATAAGGGTTGTACAAGAGAGAGAGAGGAGCTCACATCTTGTGATCAGAGGGGATTTATTATAGCTGCTATTAAAATGATCCCTGGGTTACGTTCTCGAAGCCGGGAACAGGGCAGGGACGCCGGGACTCAGACCCACGCGCCGCTCCACCGGCGACTCGCCGCATACTAAGGTGACCGGCGTCCGAGCCGATGCTTCTCGGAGAGGAAATGAAGGATGAACCGAGAGAGCGGGGTTGTGCAGAGGGTTGTGAGCGGCATCGCGGAGGCGCCGCTTGTTAAATCACGATGGGTTATTCACCAACAGTGTTCGGCAAAAGGTTTGCAGTACGACGTTCTGCAAGTCGTACGATACTGCAATCGTAACTCAGGAGCGGCGGACCCTAATTGGGGGGCGCGCCACCTGAACACTTCACTACCCGTGCACCTCCAGTCTTAATTTGACTGGATTTGTTGGGAGTCGGAAGAAATTAATTACTTATGAAGTGTGAAAAATTGGAACAAGATGCCGACAGAAACAAACGCGATCGTTTAACTCGCTGGGAAATCAACGCAAACGTGAATACTTTTAGAGAACAGTGGATCGGTTGTTAGTTAATGAGGGGAAGATGTGATGGTTCCCAACGAAGTGCAGTGTCGATCTTCTTTTATTAGTCCGGGCGTTTGACTGGGAGCGAGCTTAAAGAGCACCTAGCGATGTAGCCACCGGTAGCTAAAGAGGGGCTACACGTGAACGGAAAAGCTTCGCTAAAGATGTATTCCACACCCAAAAACCGACTTCAAGACGAAAACCAGATGCATGTGTATAGTTAGAGGTATTGATTAAAATCAAGGTCCAAATCTGGACAGTTAGCAAGTTGGCTAACTAGCATGCTAACTAAACTAGTTGAACGTACATAGAGACGCAAAGATTTACGTCAAAATCCAAAACGCCTTTTTAAGCCGTGCATTTGTGTATTTATAGGTATTGATGAACATTCAGTTCCAAATATGGACACTTTGGTGGAATGCACGAAAGGGTAGTGGAATTAGTAAGCTAGCTAACTAGCATGCCGCTATACGAGCGGCACTGAACGAAATAAGTGAAACAAAGATTAACAAAAAACACCTTTTCAAGCCGTGAGTTTCTGTATTTAGAGGTATTGATGAACATCAACGTCCAGATCTGGACACTTTGGTGGAGTGCATGAAAGGATATTGGAATTAGCAAGCTAGCTAACTAACATGCTAACTTAACTAGCCTACCGCTGTATGAGTGGCAAAGATTGACGCCAAAATCCAAAATACGTTTTCAAGCCGTGCGTTTGTGTATTTAGAGGTATTGATGAACATCAACATCCAGATCTGGACACTTTGGTGGAGTGCATGAAAGGGTAGCGGAATTAGCATGCTAGCTAACTAGCATGCGGCTATACGAGCGTCACCACCTTAGTGATGCATCCACACTCCCAGTATCGTCACAGCCACCAACGCTCCGATTCAACAGATTTTGAAATGTGCTGATGACTCACTTCAAGCCCACAGAAACAGAAAACAAAGTTCACGGTTATAGAATGTGAGCCGAGGATTCGGACGCCGATGGGCGTGTCTTAATCCTGCACATGAACGTCTCCTTTAAATTTGTAATTTAGACGCATTTCAGCTAAAACTCAAGGGTTCAGTTACTCTTCTACGCAGATGAGCACACGTTGTATATTTACAATATCTTGTAAAACACATTGTGAATATTTTACGTGTTCCGTGGGTTCATTGTCCTTTTTGTGACGGACACATGATCCCCAAACCTATTCCCGTTGGACGGTGGTGCCGTATAGGAGGGAAGTTTAGTTCCAGAGCGAGATGGCGGCGGTGTAATTATTACCACAGCATGCGTGTCATTTTGATAATCTCAAAATTGTAACGTCAGTAATTTCTTTCCAGGCTCACAACGCCCGGAGCGGCTCACAGTCTGACTTTTGGAAAACTAATCCCATCCACGCAGCACGGACATATTGGACATTAACGTGTTTTTTTTTGTGTGTTTCAAAGAGCCGTCCTATTCAGACCTCGGAATGTCACATCAGTTGTGGAAGTTGCTAAAAAGAGTGTATTTTTAAACAGATTTTTCTTATTTTCCACGTGGAGACTCATTATTCATTTGCATTTGAGTCATCAATATGTTTACAGGCGTCCTGTAGGCCCTGGAACCGAAAATACGTCTGGTGTAAGGATTAGGGACATCAGTGATGTTCAGTGTGAGATAAACCATTGTCATATTGTTGTATTAAAGCAGACTATAATCTGTGAAACCCATGCATAATATTTAGAATATTTGAATTGTGGACTTGCAGTATTTCCCGTTCTGTTTATGATAAGAAAGAACGCCTAAATTATGTTTCCTGTGTGTTTGTGTCCGTGCATAGAGCGGTTATAATGAGATTATATTAGCGTGTTTCCTCATATAGGGCATTCCGCCTCGGTGTGTGTGTGTGTGTGTGTGTGTGTGTGTGATTGGGTTGATCTAAATAACTACGTGATCACTTGTGTCGCTACCGTCCACGGTTTCCTAGGAAATCAATACGCATTGCTTATCATCGCTCATTAGCGAATATTAATTAGTCCCCCCATTAGCCTCCACTTGACGTCCAGGTCAGAATCTCTAGAAAGCAAATTGCGAGGCGTGTACCTGAAGAACCGAATGTCCCGGGTTACGGTGTGATTAGCGGCGTCGTTCCCAGTATGTGTGTGTGTGTGTGTGTGTGTGTGTGACAATCTTGGCACTATGTAGTCATGGGGACCTGCGCGGTAGCGTGCACTACCAGGTGCCAAATAAAAAGAGACGGATTTCGAGATAAACAAAACAACAGAACCATAAAGCACAGATTAGGCGGCTAGCGTTTCAAAAGACCAGCCGACAGGGCCTGGAAAACAAACTGCCTTATGGGTAGTCGGTGGCGTCAAACGGTAAACCGCGCGGCCAATCGGTGAACAGGATATGAAACAGAATGGTTTTACATGCTTCAATCGACGTTCTTTCGGTTACAAATCAACATTTGAATGCTATACGTAGCACAATGAGGCGACATTGACGTTATCGTTATCGTATATTTTGGAGAAATAGATTACATTGATTTGTGACTTATAAATATACATATGCAATAAGATATTCTGCCTGTGTATATACAATTTAAAATAGTATATATGTATACATACAGTATACTGTATGTTTATAAATATACTGTATATTTGTATTTATATATATATTGATAAATATATATTTATATATATATATATATATATATATATATATATATATATATATATATTTATATGTATTTAATTTTGTATATATATTTATACATGTATATATATATATATATATATATATATATATATATATATTTTATAATTTCATTTTTTTGTTGATATATTTATACATTTTTATATATATATATATATATATATATATATATATATATTTCAGTTATTGCGGATTCTTTACTGTTTTTTATTACAGTTTTGTATGGCGTATTTATATTTATAATAACTAATAAAGGATCATCCTATATATTGATCCAAATATTTCCAATAAGTCCAAAAGTACACCAATCGGTCTTTAAAAATGTATTTGCGCCCGGCGGCTTTCCTCCAGCTCGTTTTTAAATGGAAAGAAAAAAGAATCCCAAAAAATTATTCATTGTTGTTACAATTTTATTTCAGATGGTGTCGCGGCTTCTGAGAGCGACCTCATTTCCACTTATATTTACACTCCAGTGGGGCTCGAGACAAATATCGGATATTTTCTTTTGCTCTGGAAACGCTCGTGTGCAGTAAGCTACTTTATTAAAAGTGCAATTGATCCGCGAGCACACCGGGCCGCGGATTGTTATGGGACATGCTCTGTTCAGTCCGTATTTTCAGGGAACCGGAGAAGTTCAACATTCTCGATCAATGCAGTCGCAGTCAAGCCGAATGAGAGATTGAAATGGATTTCTGAAGGATGTTATTAAGATCCGGGCCGCGACTTCTGCTACCGAATGTAATTATGGGAATGCCATATGGACAAATATAGCTAAATATAAACAATGCCTCCTACACGGGAATCATTGGTATGTTTTAGGAATCTATTACAACCACAACTGTAACTGCTTTTCAGCAGCATAGGTCCACTAAGGCGCTCAAGTGATCATATACGGGCATAAGGTGGATACCTGTGGTTGCTTACTACTCACCTGGGGGTGCCAGTGGGCCTACTTTACTTCAGCTAGCTAGCTATTTTGTTAGGTCCAGTGAATTCGAAATACAAGGAATAACTATTTACTCGTCTTCATTACCTTCGCATTAAAAATGCGGAACGTAATGTTTTGATCGCGGTTTATTTGTATGTGTGTGTGTTATTCGCATAAGTAAAAAAGTATTAAACCGAATCGCATGTGATTTTCTGGGATGATTGGTAATTATCCGGGGATCATTTGATTACATTTTGGGATCGACCGGGTCAACGGTCAAGGTCATGAAAAGGTTAAAATGTTCTTTGAATCACATGAAATTTGGTGGGACTATTGGGTATTATCTGGGGACCATTTGATTAGATTTTGGGATTGATCGGGTCAAAGGTCAAGGCCAAGGTCATGAAAAGTCAAAATCTTCTTTTTACTATAGCACGGTCAATTTTCATGTTAAAATAACCAGTTTCTCCAGGAACATAGAGAAATAAAAGGTTGCACACGCCCTCCAGCCTCCGTTCCCGCTAACAAGCGTTCGCCACCGTGAGGTTTCTCGTTTGTTTCCCGACTCAGCCTCTGACGTTCATTAAAAACTCTCCGTTTTGCCTCGAGTGTCAAAGAATCTCCACGTTTTCTCCTGAATTATGAATGTCGGTTCTTTTCAGCTGTCAGGTGTGTTTCTTTTTAACACGCGCATCATACAAGCGTTCGTTTGTCCGGGAACACGCCGTCAAAGCAGCGTTACAGGGAATGCCTTGACGGGGTTTGAAGGGGGGGGGTTGGGTTGGAGCGCCGACGCCATCAATCATTCCTTGGAGCAGTTGAGCAATTATTCACCGGTCCATAATGATGAAGAGTAAAAGAAAATATCTGCTCTTTCAATACCCCGACAGGTATAATTTTCGCAGCAGCTGATTGGCCGGGTCAACTTTTGGCCCTGGGCAACGCGCCGCCTCGGCATACAGATGACGCCACGCGGGGGAGGGGTGTGTGTGTGTGTGTGTGGGGGGGGGGGGGTATACGTGAGATATCTTTCTCATTCACGGTGGGTAAACAGCAACACATTGCCGCGGTTTATCTTCCCTGACATGTGACTTTAATGGGAAACCCGGCGGTTATCAGGAGGCGCAATTCGTCTTTAAAACTTTGGCCTGGTGGAGGAAACGGTTCTGAAGGGAGCGTGTATGATTGCAAATGGAATAACTATTATATATATATATCTTTATATATAATATATATATATATATATATATATATATATATATATATATATATATATATACTATATGTGTCCTGTCCTGATTACCTATTGCTGCATTTATTATCAGATGCGGCCCGAACTCGACTCGGCCGCCTTCCTAAATATGCCATTCGCACGCCAATTATGCCGATCCCCGGACGGCGCCATGAAGGACGAGGAAAATGCATCGCAATCACCTCCCGTGGGAAATGTTATTAATTTTTTGGGTGGATTATGTTTGCTTTTGACATTACGCTGCAATCCTCTCACTCCCCGGCACGTCACTTCATTCTTCATTTAAACACATTTAAATACACTAAAATACACGTTACTCTTCACCTTAAATACAATAAAATACACGTTACTCTTCACCTTAAATACCCTTAAATAAACTAAAATACAAGTAACTCTTCATCTTAAATACTTGTAACTATTCAACTTAAATACACAGAAACACTTGTAACCCTTCACCTTAAATGCACGTAACTTCACCTTAAATACACGTAACTCTTCTCCTTAAATACTTGTAAATACACGTAACTATTCACCTTGAATACACATAAATACACGTAACTCTTCAACTCAACTTAAATACACTAAAATACTTGTAACGCTTCACCTTAAATACTTTTATCACTTTAAACTGATTTACACTTGTTACATGTCGTGTCCGGCTGTGCTCTTTATCTTATACTTATATATATATATATATATATATATATATTTGTAATTATCGCACTGTGTTGGTTGTTGATTGTTTTTATTGTCGTTGTTTACTGTTACGCTGCCCGCCATGACACATTCCTTGTATGTGAAAATACACAAGTCAATAAAAAGGACCCGATTCTGAATTAAAATCCACGTAGAAAACATTGAAATGCAAAAAAAAAAAAAGGATATCTGTTATTAAGAAAATAAAACGACAGCTGTTCCACAATATCAAATGTGTGGGGAGAAAGAGAGCAGGGGGCTGTGTGAGGGGGGGGGGAGGGACGACACACATCCCTGTAAAAGTGTTTTTTGGGTTTGTTTCTCAGCTCAGTGACATTAAAAAAACAAAGTTGCCGACTGTGTTCCGCAGTCGGCTCGTCTGCGTGGAGCAGCAGCCGCGCCGCCGCCGAGATCCTGAGGGTAACGGATCGGCTGTGAGAACAGAGGGAGGGGGTCATTAAGCACCAGGTCGGGAGACACAGAGAGAGAGAGAGACAGGCAGCGAGGGAGAGAGACCCCCAGTCCCAACTTCATCAAGATTAATCACTGACATCTGCTGCCTTGGAGGACCTAGTTAGCGAGCCTCTGTTTCCCCTGCTTGGGCGTGAATCATCGATGGCAGGCGGGAAGCACAGCCCCGCACGCCACCGCTTGTGTCTGTTGTCACGCTGGCGGAGGACAGTGTGTAGTGACAGTGTGTATGACAGTGTGTATGACAGTGTGTGGTGACAGTGTGTATGACAGTGTGTAGTGACAGTGTGTATGACAGTGTGTAGTGACAGTGTGTATGACAGTGTGTATGACAGTGTGTGGTGACTGACAGCGGCGGGTTTTAAAGTGTGTACAGAAACACTCACGGTGTCATAACAATGGACTTTACACGGATGGACACAGACAGATGGACATGTCCATCACAATTATTAAGGAGCAAAACTACCCTTTTTATATATATATATATATATATATATATATATATATATATATATATATATATATATATATGAATAAATGTGTATATATATATTATATTTATGTATTTAAATATATATATGTATATTTGTCGAAATACATATATATATATATATATATATATACATCTATTTATATATGTATATATTTATATGTATATCTGTATTTATATAAATATATATAAATATTTATGTAAATAAATAAACAAATATGGATTTAATATATATATATATATATATATATATATATATATATATATATATATATATATATATATATATATATATATATATATATATATATATGAATATTTATAGACATTTATTCACATATTTATTTCGATGTATATATATATATATATATATATATAAACATACAGTATAAATACATACATAAATATAAATATATAAATCATACATAAATAAATATATATATCTATATAAATTAATTAATTAAGAAATATATATTGTATATTCATAAATACTAATGATACTCTACTATAACAAATATATATAAATATATATACACACACAGTCATTCACATATTTATATAAATCTGTATCTCTATATATATATATATATGTATTTATACTGTATATATATATATATATATATATATATATATATATATATATATATATATATATATACATATGTGAATGTGATGAAGCTGAACAGTTGCGATATTCCCAATGATGCTTCAATGTCATATACTTCAAGGTCATTCCTTAATCCAGGTTTTACACCACGTGTGTGTGTGTGTGTGTGTGTGTGTGTGTGTGTATCCATGCATCAGTCTAATCAGATTCTCGGTGTGGTTTTCATTCATCCAGCGTGGGTTCATGTGATCGATTCTGATTACTGGCGTAAAGCATACATCATTTGATGAGAACCCAAATCCATATTCATGTCGCCCACGTATTCCACCGAGTTAAATAAATAAATAACTGGAAAGGTGGGAATCCTTGACAACCTATTGGTTGATTTAACAGAGTCCTGCTCGCAGATTGCACGGAGGGAGACGAATTGATGGCGAGGAGAGGATAGACAGAGAAGGTCGAGCTCGAGGGTGTGGGGAGGGGGGGGAGAGGGGGGAGTCAGATTCCTCTCCATCAACAAGCCTGAAGGCGCCTCATTCTCCTCCTGACCCACATCCACCACACGAGCTCCTTCCACACGCCGTCTGTAACGCATTCAGGGGGCGGAGCTTGTGACGCTCCGATGAGATGAGGACGGGTGAAGTAAAAAAAAAAGTCGGATAGAGATCGGATAGAGATCGTGAACTAAGCGTCACCAGGCTGCTGTTTTCGCAGTATTTCTTTCCGTAAAATGACGCGTGTGATCGGAGCGACGTTGGTTGCGTCGTACTTTTGGGGGTCGGAAGTGCCGAGAAACCAAAAACTGTGAAATACGATGCCAACATGGAGCGTTCCAATCAGAGCAGGAGGAGGCGGGACTTAGAGAAGGACGCTAACATAAAGCGTTCCAATCGGAAGATGAGGAGGCGGGACTTAAAGAGACAGGCGCGAACATGGAGGGTTCCAATCAGAGCAGAAGGAGGCGGGAGTTAGAGACAAATGCTAAAATGAAGTGTTCCAATCAGCGCATGAGGAGGCGAGATTTAAAGAGACAGGCATGAACAAGGAGGGTTCAAATCAGAACAGGAGGAGTTGGGATTTAAAGAGACAGGCGCTAACAAAAAAACACAGAATAAGACAAAGTTAAAAAACAAAGTTCAGATTAATCAGAGACAGACGTCATGACGTTCGATCTCAAACCTTTTAATGACGAAGTCTATTTCCTACCATCCAAGTGAATCATTCACACATATAGTTTGTAATGTGAAAATTACTTATTTTGCCATTTTTATCGTGTTGCCAATTGGACAAAATATTTTAAGTCGCCTTTCTGAACGCTACTTTTAAATTGCCCCAAAAAATGGGGCCACTTGCTTAGCGTTCAATTCGAGAGAGCGAAGGGTTAAATAATAATAATAAAGTCCCACGGCATGTTAATGTGGCTCAGACCCCCAGCTCAACTAATATAATATCCCATTTGAGTCATCTATCCTGCCCTTCCAAGGGCGTCATCTCTTTATTGATTCGAGGAAAGTGAAGAGATATGGATATTACCGGGGCTGAAGGCCACTGAGGTACTGAAGGTGATTCATGGGCGGGGTCTTCCTCATAATTCAGAGCCCCCTGGACAAATAGTTCCTTTCCATCAGGGTTTGGCATTTGAAGAAATCAAATCCTCGAGGTGAATTTAAAGCAGGTGCCAGAGGCGGACCCGGAACCGACGAAGACTCCACGTTATCTTTCAATTACCAGCACAACATACACGTCCGCACGCGTAAACACCCGGCAGGCCCGGATCCACGGCGAGCAGCGGCCTCCAGCAGCTGCTTCTGACGCACACACATTTAATGCATTTAAAAAAATAATATGTATATATATATATATATATATATATATATATTTCGCATTTCTTCGTCTATTTCTTTCATTTCATTTTGCGGAATCTCTGCAGCGTGTTTTTCATCGTAACGGTTTCGGTCGCTTATTGTGGCACCTTTGTAGATTGTCGTCGTGCAGACTGAGCGACGAAAGAGTAGCTCGTCCACTGTGGTGGTGGGGGGGGGGGGGGGGAGTGTGTGTGTGTGTGTGTGGGGGGGGGAACTAACCATTATCATTTTCCTGACCATGCCCTTTGTGGTAATTCTGCTCCATATAGCCTCAACCTTTCTTATGGCTGTCAGTTGCAGAGAACCAATTAACATATTGTGTCCGAGGGAGCCATTCTCTTCCCCAGCACTCCCCCCCCCCCCCACCCCCTCTTTTTTTTCGGTGTCACGCCGCTAGCTGGTGGGCTGGAGTCACACAAATTAGCCGTGTGTGGAGCTGGAAGGCTCAATTACCTTTTAAGGACTTTAGAGGTATAGTCTGTGTCCGTTGTCAGCCGCGCTGTCTCCCAGCTTCCTCCCAACCCGCCTGGATAAGGGCATGGAAACGTGAAGGGGAGGGAGGGGGGGGGGAGGGGGAGGGGGAGGTGAGCAGAAGGAGAAGAGCAATTGGTGTGCGAGGTCTGGGTTGGATTTCCAAATGATCTAATTCCTGTGTCCGCCGAGCGTCTCACTGTTTGAATCTCTGTTTCTCCCCCTAGAGACAACGGCAACTTCTTCTCATCAGCCCACCTCAGTCTCACCTCAGCGCCTACCCCTCCCCCCCCCCCCCTATCTTCCATTGTGTGATGAGGGGGACAGCCAGTCGAAAGTCCATTTGAATAGGACGGCGGCGCGGCGCGGTGGTGGCGGGGGTGTATTCTCCGAAGGGAGCCGAGCTGCCGCGGTGCCAGGCCCGGGCCTTGTTATCCATCTGTGACCGTGTAATGGAGATGGATACTGTACCGCTGCCAGGCTGCACAGATAAATGGAATAGATACACAGGCCAGTAGATATCAAGCATCTCGAAGTGTGAACATGCTGCGAGCGCCTCGGAAAAATGTAAAGCAAAGAGGCGAGCGAGAGCGGCGGCGGCGGCGGCGGCGAGATATACGGCGATATACGGCGGCGCCGCTGATACGCGGTCCTCGTACGCCGGTTCCTTTTATGCAGATTCTCAGAGAGGAGTCGCGACCTCTGAGAGGGAAATACTGGTTTGTCGTGATGTGGGACACACGTTGTGTTTCTACGCTGCAGTCACAACGTAGCCACGAAGAAAGAGGCAGAGAAACACGACTTGATGATCAGACGGGTCGTGAAGTGACAAGGTCGCGCGGGAGGTCACGGCGTGATGGATGCTCGCCACACTTTGGCTGATTGCCGTTCGCCTTTCTTTCCCACACACACGAGCTGGGTTTAGCAGGGAGACGTTTAGTTCAACGCCGTCATCTTTAGAAACTCATTAGCAACAGTAATCAAGTTTTTTTTTTTTTTAAAGTGAGCGTGAAGCCTTCGGGAATATGTATTTTTTTATTTTTTTAAATCAACATAAGACAATAACGACGATAAAGCAAACTTTGCCCAAGCATCCAAAAACAAAACAAATGGAAACTCAGGAGGGCCGATGTTGGGTTGTGGTGGGTTTGTCCATTCTGGGCTACCGTAGTAACGTGGTAGATTCCTGTGGGAACAATATAGATATAAACAATGTTTAAGTATAACATATCAGGCCATTCAAAATATGCTGATGAAAAACTATTAAAAAAGGTCCAAGAAAATAAGATCAAAGTTGCAATAAACTAGAATAATGGGGGTAAAATTGTCGTGATTTAAAGCTACATGAAAGGAAAAAATGTAAATTTGAAAATTCATCCATAAGGAGATAGAGAAGGGGAGGGAGGTACTCAGTGTATCCTAAAACATCCCTCCTACTATTCTGTCTCTTTAAACTCTGTTTGAATAGGATGGCGTGGCGTGGTGGTGGTGGGGGTGTCTTCTCTTCCGTCTCTTTAAACTCTGTTTTTGGTCTCCACCGACTGCCGAGGAAAATATATGTCCCTTCAGCTGCAGAAATAACACTTATTTTTGTTGAAATATAAAAAATACCTGCAAATTGTAAATGTATATTTACTAGCGTTAGCCTGGTTACCATGTTGCTCGTTTTCAGAAGTTAACTTGCAACTAAAAAAGCCTACTATAAAAAAAATCCCAAAAAATAATGTCCAATTTGCAATAAACTACAATAATTTCCATTAAAAAAGTTTGAATAGGATGGCGCGGCGTAGTGGTGGTGGGGGTTTATTCTCTGGTGGGGGTGTATTCTCTTTTGTCTCTTTAACTGCTGAGAGAAATATATGTTCCTTCAGCTGCGAATTAAACACTTCTTTTACTTGAAATACACATATACGTGTACATTGTACATGTCTATACTATATATATATAGTGTAAGACTAGTTGCCATGTTGCTAGTTTTCACAAGTTAACTTGCAACTCCCAAAAGCCCCCCCAAAAAACTCCAAGAAAATAAGGTCCGATTTGCAATAAACTACAATAATTGCCAGTAATCCTTTGGAGGGGGTAGGATTCACGTTATTTAAAGCTACATGACAGAATAAATGCAAAGTGCGGCCGGCCGCTGGGTTCTGAGCGGCTAGTCGTGACTTCCTGCTGCATTCCAATAATATGTATTGTTGTTGAGCGCGAGCCGACCAAGAAGTCACCCAGTCAGCAGTTAAATTCCCACATTAACCCGAGGAAATGCGGGTCACGTTTTATTTATTGATATTGTTTGATATATTTATAAGTCCCCGCTCATGTATTATACATGCGGTCTTAAGGTGCGTATAAATCGTCGCACAACGGGGAGAGAAGGCGACGTCATGAAATAAATACGGGACCGGGAAGAGGAAGGGATCCGGAGCGTCCTATTAATAGAAGTGGCAAATCAAAATACGACGGCCGCAAAATGTATTATTTGTATTATAGTTTACATTCTTTTCACAGTTTAATCAAATGCAGTCGGACAAAAATGAAGCTTAGAGGTTATAAGTTGGTTCATTTGTTTGAGACAAAACACAAATAGATGTAATCCGGTGAGTTCTTCTTTTGATGAATGGACCTTCCGCTGCCTGACATCCATAAATGTTAGTGCTGCAGCTCTTTGCTTGTACACAAGAATAATAAAAGAATACATAAATATAGATGCGCGGTTCCTCCATCTCGGGGATCTGAACAGTAAATCGTTCGGTACCCGATCCTGTCAGAACCCCCCCTGCAGCGGCGCTCAGCGCCTCGGTTACCGGCCCATGCTTTATTAACGGGGTGCGTGAGAACTTTACTCCAGGCGAGTAAACATGACGAGTTGTAAACTCTTTGGAGCGAGAGTGAACGAGGGAATTCGGAAAAATAGAAGCAATTCCTATCGACAACTCTCTATTCTTTACATTAATATTATTATGTTTTTTTCTCATTGAATGTGTTAGGTTGTAATAGTTTATTTTGATAACATCTGGAGAGGTCTTATGTTTTAAATTAATACATATAGAAATATATTATAATAGAAAATGTTAGAGAGAATATTGATATTGTTATTAATGTATTATGAAGCATAGGGGTAATGTTTAATCAATGCAAATGCAAATATCAAGAATTAATGTATGTTGTATGTGACTGTATGTTAGTATTATAGATTATCGAAGCCGGTTGAATTCCGTGACGTGACTTACAATAACAAGGGACTTTTATTGTGAAATTGACTTTAGTACAGATAATGATAGATGGAACTTTTATTGTGAAAATGCTATTGAGATAATCTTTATCTCAGTGATAGAGTCAAAATGAGCTTAAAATATCACTTTGACCTTGAAATTCTGTTTCTAACAATGCATACCTGGGGCCCCCATTGGGGCTTAGCCCCCCTTCTTTAAATCCTACACACACCCCTGTTTGTGGCTTCACACCCAGGACTGCAACAGTCCAGCCAGGTGCTCAGACATGTCGGGGGGGTGCACATGTTCGGTGCTCCAACCCCCCCAAAAAAGGGTGCCCATCGGCAAAATGATTTCTCTCTTGATCACTGTGACTTGAAGTCAAGGATTTGGTTGCTAGCGACACCTGAAGCACATCGTGTGGTGTGGAGACAGAGAGCCGACCAAATGACATGTTTTCTATTAACATTACAATTTGCTTTTATTTACAAAATAATAGCAGCGAAAAATGCCATATAATAAATGTAATAAACAACTTTACTAACCTTGACCGCTCGGGAAATGGGGGCCTCGGTCTGATATTTCCGAGCACAACCTCACTCTGGGTTAGTAAGTAGTTATTACAAGTGTTGTTTTTTCTTGCAGCTACTCTTTTCAGCCTCTGCAATGCTCATACAAGATTGATCTTTGTAAAACTGAAACAGGCACAACAAAAGAAAACATAGCACATAAACAATGCAGCACAAGGAAAGCATGACAGAGAGCTAGCATTGAATTCTTGTGACATTTATAAAATGAATTAATAAGTTCAAGGTATTTTCGAAATTGTCTAAATAGCATTCATACAACACAAAAAAGATGTCCATCTGTACATCTCTCCCTCTCTCTATTCTCTAAACACAACTAGCGGAGCACGTTGCGGCGAAATATAAAGATATAAAGAACTCAAATAAAATCCCCGTCAGATATCAAAACATATTTGGGGGGAATTGATGACATTTATTTATTATTTATTCTTAAATATTGATAATGAAGAAAAAAAGGGGTCTTGAGCAGAAAGGGCTCTTTTCTCATCCAGGGCAAAAGGGGAGGAGCTTGAGCACCACTAGTGGTCTACCTGTCCGGCGTGTGAATGTAACCTCAACGTTTTAACCACCTGAATGTCAATTTAAAAACCTTTTTTCTGTCCAATACCTACTGATGGAGAGTAGCATTCACACATGAGATGTACATAGGAACATTTGGGGATGCATTATTGACATAAAAAAAAAAAAATGAGGGAGTGGCTGTGAGAAGTCTTTGTTGTTTGGGAACTTTGATCCTCCACCAGGGGTCACTGTTGCTCAGGGAGATCGATCTCCACTCCCCCCCTCCTGGGAAGATCACTGCGTCCTCGTCTCTATGGAGAACACCTCCCTCTGTGCATTCCAGTGCTGCGCTGTGCATCTCCTCTATATGGGAGTGAGCATGTGTGTGTGTGTGTGTGTGTGTGTGTGTGTGTGTGTGTGTGTGTGTGCATGTGAGCGTGTGTGTGCATTCACAGTTGTCTTCCCACTGCTCTGTCATCACCCTCAGTGTTAAAGAGAGTGTTTTCGTGCTAAGTAGTCGCAGCCGGAGCCGACTACCGAACGTGGAAGCGGTCCTGGTCCCTGGACCCGGCGGACCCGGCCGACCCGTACCCGTACCTGTCTTACGGGGACTCCAATGAGAAATGTTTTTTTCTGCACTCGTTACACGTGGTAACGCGGCAGCGGCGTCAGTCAATACAGCGGGACGGCGCCCGGCCACCTGTGGACCTCCTCTGGGTCTACACACGTCTATTAGTCCACCTGTCCGTCAGTCCAGCTGTGGTCCTGTAATGACGCTCGGTCAAAACGCCATCGCACACACACACACACACACACACACACACACACACACACACACACACCGTGTAACACACACACGCCGTGCACACTGCAAATAGGAAGACTATATATAGTTGTTATTTATCAGCAGTTTTTCCTAAAGCCTCGGGCTCGGGTGGAAACCGGTTGTAACCGGATCATCCAGTCAGGTGTCACCGTTCCGTAGGTAAAGTGCACATGTCATGATTTAATTGTGTTTCTATTAGAACATGTTCACATGCTCAATTGCTTCAAAACCATTTCATCTTCTGGCGTATACAGTGGGTCTGAATACTCCCCTCACTCCGTTTGAGCGCCTGTCTCTTTAAGAGAGCCCGCTCTGCTCTGATTGGTCCGTTTTTTCAATAAGGGCTGCGGGTCTTTTTCTTGTGGATTTAGGAGTTTCTTTCACGACATTGAAATCTTTATCGTCGACATTAACATGAACTGCCACTTTAAAGACGACACGCCGCGTTCGCTCTTTATGTTTTTGTGATATTTTGACGCCTCGTGAAGTAAGAAAACATCACAGGAGACGCTGAGTGTTTGCAACGCTGTATAATTTACTTGAAACACGCAAAAGCATTTCCATGAAATGAACATTTGTTAAAGTGAAAGGTCGCCGTGACGACGTCGGCTCGATGTGTTGCGGCGCTCCCGTGAAAAATGAAACGGAGAGGCACGAAAATTCTGCCGAGCTCAGCGTTAATAATACGTACATCCGTCGTTTCCTTAAGCGACTAAACCATCTGTTCGGCCCGGAGCCTCGGAGTTCTAATCGTCCCGTCTGCGCTGTTTGATATGCATAATTAGACTTGTGATAATCTTTGCTGTGCAGGTGATGTTTGCTGTGAGTTCACACACAATCCACCCCCCCCCCCCCACAACTGCCGGTATGAATCTCCAAAAGTCGTGGACTCAAACTCTACATCGACATTTGCATCCAGATGAATATTAACATTTCACGTTGAACCGTAAGCTTCGTACATAAAGACGGTTACAGCTCCTCTGATCGATAGCGTGTTCTATTAGCAGCGGTCGGGGGAGGGGTTTGAGACTCGGGGTCATAACACACTTTTATACGACACGGTCATGTGAACCTTCGCTAATGTAATAATCTATATTTATTGTTTTATATTAACAAAAGGTTCAAATGTGTAATAGTTCCTCTCAACTCCTCCGAGACTTTTGGAGCTTTTTACGACTTGGATTCACAGCCAGCTGTCGTGTGCATGGAAACAACTCGAATAACCAGAGAGGACACGATGGGGAGGTCAGAGGTCATGAACTCTAGAAGCTGCACACACGGCCCAGGTGAACGCGAGTGTCCAAGCTTATTATGCTTTTACCCAAGTGGGGAAGAAGGCTATATGAATTGTGTTTAATAAAACGTTAATAAATTTACGTTAACTCTGATTTCCTTGGAAACTGAGCAAAAATATAACTTTTGAGATGTGTGGGGGAGTTCAAGCAGAACCCAAAAGAAGCATAATGACTTTCCAGTGTGATCCAAAAGATAATATCCAAAAATATGAAAATACTGTACGCATCACGACTTCTCCACCTTCATAGTAGTCTTCATCCTCCTCAATGAACTCTCCTGTCGTTCCAGATCCTGTCCTCCTCACCTGATTGTCTCATTCCCTTCACTTGGTCCTCACGCCCTCCTCACCTGATTGTCTCATTCCCTTCACGTGGTCCTCACGCCCTCCTAACCTGCCTCTGATCACCTCGTTAGTCCCTCATTCCCTTCACCTGGTCCTTACGCCCTCCTCATCTGATTGTTTCATTCCCTTCACCTGGTCCTAACGCCCTCCTCACCTGATTATCTCATTCCCTTCACCTGGTCCTCACGACCCCTTACCTGATTGCCTCATTCCCTTCACCTGGTCCTCACGACCCCTTACCTGATTGTCTCATTCCCTTCAACTGGTCCTCACACCCTCCTCACCTGATTGTCTCATTCCCATCAACTGGTCCTCACGCCCCCCTCACCTGATTGTCTCATTCCCTTCACCTGGTCCTCACGCCCTCCTCACCCGATTGTCTCTCACATTCCTGTTTTCTTGTCGTGCTTTTGGGTTCCCGTACCTGTGAACGTTACCGTACGGCCCGTCTGATGTAAATGAGTCGGCTTTGATGTCCGTCCCGTGTCGTGTCTACAGCGACGAGGCGCGTCTGTTCTTCTTCTATCCGCTTGTATGATGTTGTCAATGTTTGACGTGGACGGGAAGCTACGGCGTGTTCCTATTTTTTATTTTGGGGGGGGAGGGGCGGGTATGAAAAATGCAAGCGCGGGGGGAAAATGTAAAAACGTCTGTGGAAAGCAAAACTTGTGTTCGACGTTACGGGAGAGGATTCTGAGCACGGCGAGATATCAGAGGCGCTTTGATCGCCCGGCTTCATGTGTTTGTGTTATTTTTTTTGTCCACCCGGTCGTGGAGTCTTCTTCTTCTTCTTCTTCTTCTTCTTCTTCTTCTTCTTCTTCTTCTGCTTCCCGTTGTTTGGCGAGAGGCTCCGGCACAACGGCGGCGTTGTGGCCGCGGCGCCTCTGATGCCCCTCTGAATGCCCACAGTGGCAGCACGGAGATTTAAAGAGCGCCAGCACTCAAAGGGCCCCTCCCCCTCCCTCCCCCCAATCCCTCCCTCCCCCTCCAGGATGATCAAAGGAGCGTTTCATCTGCGAAATTCTGCTGCTGCTGCTGCGTCGGTATGCCGGAGACGTGTTATGATGACGGAGATCTGCTGCCGAGAGACTGACAGTCGAGTCTCTGATGACCCCCCCCCCCCCCCACTGCAAGAGAGAGAGAGAGAGAGAGATAATAAACAGGGAAATAAAGAGAGCTAACAGGGCAGAATGCACAAGAGGGACATTATTAGTTTGCTGTGATCTACACGAGGCCTTCCAGGAAGCGCCGATTCGGCTCTTTTTTAGGACGAGGAGAAAAGAGGAAACCTTTTATAAAACGTTCCGCCGCCCGCAGAACAATCACGAGGGGAAATCGTCTGTCGTGAAGTTATCTGCGAGCTCTTTAGTCGTCCCTGCTCCTCCGCACATTACTTCACGGTTTGAATCGATGCAAGAGAGACGCAGCCGTGGCATTTATCGTCCACACAGCGGAGTGTGTGTGTGTGTGTGTGTGTGTGTGTGTGTGTACCGTAGCAACATAGACGCAGGAGGCACGAGGGTTATGGTCTTCAGGTGATCATGCACTTAAATAAATACCTTTATTCAATTAGTATTGTGTTTATGTAACTTTGTGATAATTTGTGTGCGTTTAACCCTGTGGGTTCTGGGCTCAAACGTATTTCTGTCCCGTATTATCACGGAGAAATTATTATTAATTTTCTTAAAGGTCATAAACACGCCAGCACATCGCAAGTTAATAATAATAGTAATAGTAATTTTATTTATATAACATCTTTGAGTTTACTAAGTGCTAAGTGCTGTGCGGAGAATCAAGGCAAAACAAACGGGACGGTAAAAATACTAAAATAATAACAGACAAAAAATAATAACAGACAAACTAAAGTAGGGTGACATTTCATCGAAGCTAAAATATCTCCACAATCTCAATATTGAGCCGAGCATAACAAAAATATTTTTTGCCAAGTGTTCAAATATAATTGGCAATATATATATTTGCAGAATTAAACAGGTTCTCCAAAAATGCGTCGGGGAAACAAAAGATGGCACGAAAAGACGACGTCAGTGAAGAAAAGTTCTATAAAAATAGGTTTTAAGTGAGATTAAGGACAGAATATATTTATGTAAACACATATACTATATATATCTATATATATATATATAGATATATATAAATATGTTGTATAGTATATATTGGTATCGTGTGGACAATATGCTCAAACTGCACATTAAAGTACTTTAAAGTGCACATGAACAAATAAGCACACATGAGCACGTCGTTCGTCATCCCCCCCCCCCCCCCCTGCAGAGGTAACAGGTCAGCCACACTTAACCCCATCGCTCCCGGTTTGCAATCAACCACAGCCCCCGCCGAGGGCGCCGACAAACGGCCAACACATCGCGGGGTCACGCGGCGCCTCCTCCACTTCCTGCCCCGCCGAGGAGAGATCCTGTGATTGGGGGTGGGGGTGGGGGGGGGGGGGGTAACGTTACACTCAAAGTACCATTTGTTCTCCTTGGTTATGTAAGGATGTTGGAGTTTGAAGGGGATGAGAAGGAGGGGGGGGGGGGTTCTTTTATCCATCAGAATTGAAAATGCACAATGTTGTATAGATGGTGTGTGTGTGTGTGTGTGTGTGTGTGTGTGTGTGTGTGTGTGTGTGTGTGTGTGTGTGTGTGTGTGTGTGTGTGTGTGTGTGTGTGTGTGTGTGTGTAGCAGAACTGGACCTTCCTGCTTCCAGTTCAAAAACATATTTCGAAAGAATTTACTGGGAGCATTGTGTGTTTAATTCTGCAGATACATATTGCCAATTATAATTTTTTAACCTCAGGCAAAAACAAGTTTTTTCATGCTTGGCTCAATATTTTGGGGATTTGGAGATATTTTAGCTTCGACGAAAAGTCACCAGTCAGAGTAGTATTTGTATTTGTGTATTTGCATCTGTAGATGTTTCCATAATATATATATATATATATATATATATATATATATATATATATATATATATATATTATATATGTTATTTATGTTATATTATTATATATATTATATATAGATATAATGATTATACTATTATTATATATAATAATATGTATTATTATCTATAACATATACGTATATTATACAATATTACATATAATAATATATGTATACTATGTATATATTATTTTTATACATACATATATACTTATATATCTAGAAATATGTATTATACATATCATATATATGTATATATATATGATATATATAATCAATATAATATATACATATATAAATATATGTATATTTTATATATGTATATAAAAGATATCATTATGATAATGCCTGTCTTCTGTATTTTGGTCCCAAAGTCTCCTGTTGTGTCAAAATTAATAGAAGACAGTTTTCTCCAAATGAGTTTTTCTCCTATTGAGCCAGAAATCTCCACTTCACCGACCAAACTTTCCACTTTCATTCCTATCTATATTCTGAAGGTTTTGTTCATTTATCATTCATAGCCTGATTTATATGACATCCCTTCCCCATAAAAACATGCCACAAATAGATGTCTTGTTCATGGCTGTTGTAAAAACCTTTGACTCTATGTCAACCAAATTAAACACATCTAGACCCTTGTATGTATTCCAATTAGCACATATTTAATAATGCATTACCCCATTTAAATATTCAATTTAACAAGTGTTATGGTGTATCTATTAGTTATATTATTCCCCCTGAAGACTCAAGTGATTTGACAGCTTGGACTAATATGTCAAAATAAAGGTCCTCAAATTAAAAGACAGCGTCAAAGACCATGTGAAAAAAAATAAAGCGATAAATTCTCCTTTGATTAATTCAATTTTGAAGCCGGCTTTCATTTATGTATGGCTCTTGCTCCACTGAAGTTATTGTTGTTATTTCCACATAAAAAACAGTTTTTCTTTTATCCCTTCACTTTGTGTTTTTTTTCAGCCTTTTTCAATTCCCGAAGCTTTCCATCGCTCTAATTTCATCCGTCAGCTGCCGTTACTTCCAAGCCAACAACAGCGAGTCCGCCATGGATAACGCTACAATGTTTAATGAATAAAGTTTCAAAGCTTTTGCGGATCCGTCTCTGATTTTGGCAGCTTTGTGACAAACGTCATGAATCAACAAGCAAACGCAGGATTTAACTTCAGCGTTTAAGCGGCAGTAAAACCGGGATGTACGTCGTCTGAGTGCCGGAGTGTCGTTCTCTTGTTCATTTGTATTCAGTGGCCGTGAAACGGGCCGGTAATCGCCGGGTCTTCAAGGAAGAAAACAAATTACCCCGATGCACTTTATTTATTCGGTTCCTGTAAACCTAAACCTACAATAACGCTCGTATCGGCTCGAGGGGACGAAGTGGAACCGTCTGGACGTGATGTTGTCCGCTGTGGCAGCTGTGGGGGGGAGCCTCCAATTCAGCATTGGTGGCTCTGGCTGATTGGCCAGGAGAGAGAAGTGCTCAGTGTATCCTAAGGGAGGAGAGAAGTGATCAGTGTATCCTAAAGGAGGAGAGAGAAGTGCTCAGTGTATCCTAAAGGAGGAGAGAAGTGATCAGTGTATCCTAAAGGAGGAGAGAAGTGATCAGTGTATCCTAAAGGAGGAGAGAGAAGTGCTCAGTGTATCCTAAAGGAGGAGAGAGGTGATCAGTGTATCCTAAAGGAGGAGAGAGAAGTGCTCAGTGTATCCTAAAGGAGGAGAGAGGTGATCAGTGTATCCTAAAGGAGGAGAGAAGTGATCAGTGTATCCTAAAGGAGGAGAGTGTATCAAAGGAGGAGGGTGATCAGTGTATCCTAAGGAGGAGAGAGAGTGCTCAGTGTATCCTAAAGGAGGAGAGAAGGTGCTCAGTGTATCCTAAAGGAGGATGGTGATCAGTGTATCCTAAAGGAGGTGTGTGTGTGTGTGTGTGTGTGTGTGTGTGTGTTAAGAGAGGTGATCAGTGTGTCCTAAAGTGTGTGTGTGTGTGTGTGTGTGTGTCCTAAAGGAGGTGTCTGTGTGTGTGTGTGTGTGTGTATGTGTGTCTGTGTGTCTGTGTGTGTGTGTTGGTGTCAGTGTGTCCTAAAGTGAGTGTGTGTGTGTGGTGATCTGTGTCTAAAGAGTGAGTGTGTGTGTGTGTGTAAAGTGTGTTGGTGTCAGTGTATCTGTGTGTGTGTGTGTGTGGTGTCTGTGTGTGTGTGTGTGTTGTGGTGTCTGTGTGTGTGTGTGTGTGTGTGTGTGTGTGTGTGTGTGTGTGTGTGTGTGTGTGTGTGTGTGTGTGTGTGTGTGTTGGTGTCTGTGTGTGTGTGTGTGTGTGTGTGTGTGTTGGTGTCTGTGTGTGTGTGTGTGTGTGTGTCTGTGTGTGTGTGTGTGTGTGTGTCTGTGTCTGTGTGTGTGTGTTGGTGTCTGTGTCTGTGTGTGTGTGTGTGTGTGTGTGTCTGTGTGTGTGTGTGTGTGTTGGTGTCTGTGTCTGTGTGTGTGTGTGTGTGTGTTGGTGTCTGTGTCTGTGTGTGTGTGTTTTGGTGTCTGTGTATGTGTGTGTGTGTGTGTGTTGGTGTCTGTGTCTGTGTGTGTGTGTGTGTGTGTGTGTGTGTGTGTGTGTCTGTGTCTGTGTGTGTGTGTGTGTGTGTGTGTGTGTTGTGTGTGTGTGTGTGTGTGTGTGTGTGTGTGTGTGTTGGTGTCTGTGTGTGTGTGTGTGTGTGTGTGTGTGTGTATGTGTATGTGTATGTGTGTGTGTGTATGTGTGTGTCAGTGTGTGTATATGTGTGTGTGTGTGTGTGTGTGTGTGTGTTGTGTCTCTGGAGTCCTGATGCTCCGCTGTGGTCTGGTGGTCTCTTCTGATCCAGACCTCAATAAACCATAAATCAATGTTTTTCCAGCTCGGCTTCATTCCCAAAATCTAATTTCAGGAATCTAATTCCTTGACTTGATGTTCTTTATTTTCTTCTACGCTTTTATAAAAAGCCGTCTTTGCCCACTTCCTGTAAGTGCACCGGCGTTGAGGAGGCCTCGCCGCGGAGCACACGCTGCTCCCGTATTCCGTTTCGTCGGCTCCCAATTAAACCGAAAATCAAACGTAATACTCTTCTCATTATCTTCAAAGTAGGTAGTCCAGATCTCAGCCGGAATCCCAAATAATAAAGAAAATGAAGAAGAAGAAAAAACGATTCCCGGGAGATTGAAAAAAAGAAGAAGAAGCTGCTCAGACCTGCACGGTAATGTGAGGGTTTGCATTAATGAAACTGCAATGAAATATAAATCAGGATAGATCTTTTCTGTAGTTTAAATTAAAATCCCAGAGGAGCTAAGAACAAAAAACAAGCGTGATGCTCCTGGATGACGCTCGGCCCTCATTTATTCATCAAAGCAACCAATTACCACACTGAGAACTGATTAGGGAGGAAGAAATAATGAAATTGCACACAGACGGTCCCATATTGAAGTGTTGGTGTAGCGTTGCCGTGGCGTTGGTGCAGCGTTGGTGTCGGACCACCAACTGAATCCATCCTGATGTCAGACACTCATCATCAGGAATGTGCTTATAGAGGCCAAACCCATTAAGGACTGGTTCAGGGCTCGACTTGTTGTTGTTTTTGTTGTTGTTAATCTCTTTGTTAGTTTTGTTTGTCTTCTGTGGCCATTTCTTCCCCGGTTGTAGTTGTTGTGAGTCTTTTTGTAGTTGTTGTGAGTCTCTTTGTAATAAGTGTGTGTCTCTGTGTGGTTGTTTAGCATCTCTTTGAGTCACATTTCTTTAAAGGCCCAGGGCTATCTGAGTCTCTGGGCCAATGGACTCCTTGGGTCTCTGGGCCAATAGGATCCCCGAGTTTCTGGGTCAATGGAATCTCTGACTCTCTCGGCCAATGGGCTTCCTGACTCTCTGGGCCTATGAGATCCCTGACTCTCTGGGCCAATGGGCTCCCTGACTCTCTGGGCCTATGAGATCCCTGACTCTCTGGGCCAATGGACTCCCTGACTCTCTGGGCCAATGGACTCCCTGACTCTCTGGGCCAATGGACTCCCTGACTCTCTGGGCCAATGGACTCCCTGACTCTCTGGGCCAATGGACTCCCTGACTCTCTGGGCCAATGGACTCCCGGTTGGATCGACACCATGGTTCCCAAAAGATGAATCTTAAACATTTTGGTTTTCTCTTATTGTGCCACCGGTTATCACTGAATAAATACAAAACATATCTTATCTTCTACCGGATAGTTCGGCACCCAATGTCGCCAAGAGACGAGGAACGAGGACTGATTTCGACTTTCTGTAGAGTCGTGGCTTTGATCATCAGCTGTTGATCAACTGCCAATCAAATTCTCCGTTCCCTTCAGGATGAACTGTAATACCTCTGATTCACTGTCAACAGATCTCTTGATGTTGTTTGTGCTACTTAGATATTCATGCTATACTAAATCTCTAAGCTAATGCGCTTTACAATGGTTGACATAGAACGTAATAAACTGGCAGCATGCTGTTATATTCATCTATTTACAGTGACGTTATCTAGATCTTATGGTTATTATGCATATATATAATAAGTAGAATTCATATTTGCACAACAACAAAAAATAAGTCTACTTTTAGCTAAATATTTCTTCAGATTACACTCCCATGGAAACTCCTTTATATCGTCTTTTCTTCCAGTTGTCGGGACGCGGAACATTCTGTGCGTCTTCATTCCCGCCGTGTCCTCAAACGGATCCTCAAACATTCCCCGACTGTCAGTTCAATCCATTAAGATTTGTCTACATGTTGAAGAGCCGGAGCTCAGAATGATTAATATTCCCGTGGATGACAAGGGTAAACAGAATGAACTCGTCTGCCGTGGCGGTTCACGGCCTTCGGAAGAGGCAGACGTGGACAAAATATCCTTTAATCCTCATCCTTTTAGATTATGGGAGCAGTGTTTGCAACAGGAAAGGGCAAAAACAAAAAAACAAAAAGCAATGCTGACCTGAACATTGCTTTTTAAAGAATAAAATATGAGTTCACACATATGGTTTAACCTCAAGGGCCTGCTTTAATTTTCTTGTTAAATCCAACACCGGCAAAACACTTCATGTAAATGTTTGTTTTGTGTACTCCAGACTTGTTTCTGTCCAGTAAGTTGCTCCAAGGGCACAGGGAAGAATACAGTTAGGCAATAGAGCGAGGCTGCGATGCGATTGGCTGTTGCTTTCGTAGGTAAAGTGTTTGTCGTATCCCAGGAACCACACGGTCGCTGTAGCCCATGACCCGCGGAACCACGGATCACCATTTTTACCATTTCGATTTTTACCGTTTCACTTTCCTAACTCCATTAACAAATGTGCTTATTTTTGCCTATTATAACTATTTATGTTCCAAAGCCTCGCCAAGATGTTCCTGCTCTGCATCAGTGACATCGAAGAACTCTGTAAACCTAAAAAAGAGACTTTGAGGTTCAAGGTTAAAGATTCAAGGTTTTTTTTTTTGTGCCGAGACCAAAAATCCAGACACATCGGAACTGTGAGATACAAACACACTATAATAATAATAAGATGAAGAACAAATATTTTAAAAAACACACTGTACATAAGGTGGTAGAATATACAGAATTAAGTACAGTTATAAACATGAATTTAAGGAACTACTTCTCGTAAAATAAATCTTGAGTTTCGCCCGATGAACTGTTTTGTTCCTTCCATCTTTGATATTCATATTTATTCCAACTGAACTATAACTGTTTATATTCAGGGTTGCATGTCCCCCATAAATCTGCATGTGTGTAAGCAAGTCAAGTGTGTATAATCCTCCTCTCTTTCTTTTGCCTGAGTGTCTCCTCTAAGCGAGCGCCTGGTAACCAGATGTTTGGGTAGCGGGGGGGTACCGGGGTTTCTTAAAGACACAACGCCAGAACCCGTCGGCGGCGTTCATTGTCATGCTAAACGGGAAGCGGGAGTGATTCTGTTTAATCTGCCCGGGCAAAAAGTCATCACGCCCAGGTCACTTCAGCCGGGAGCTCTTTCTCAAGAGCCGCGGATCTCGCCGAAAGGTTACGCAGATCGGCAACGAGCTACTCGGGAAATGCAAATGCGTGAATAAGAAAACACAAACAGACTGGAGCCGACAGATAAGGCGCCGCTCGTCAGATTCCGCACGAGTTTCGTCGGCCTGAATTTCTAGCATTATGATAAACGCGAGGCCTTTTGTTGCGTAATCCCGAGGTTGAAGGACTCTTCTGTGGATGGCGCCGAGCCGCCCACCACAATGAGCCATTCGATACACTCGTTCCAGAGGCTTCTACCTTCGGCGGACGGAAAAACAACAACAGGCTCGTCCGCCGGGTCAAGGACGTGCAACTTCATGAACAATTGTGTTTTTTCAGGATATCGACGGTTGGGAGGGGCTGGGGGGGAGGGGGGGGCAGGCGTACAGTACACACAGTAGAGCACAGAGCCGAGGGTTGGTGCGGGATTACGGAGGATAGCGAAGATGTAATTGAAAACGGGAAGATTGTGTTTCCGTCCGGATCTATTTCAGGAACATTTTGGACTAAGTATCTTTTTAATAATGCATTTTCTAAATCTTTTTATTTTTTTATTTTTTTAGTTCCTGTTGCACGAGGTGAAGATGTGTGCGTGAGTCGGACCGAGAGATTAGAGGTTCACGTGTTGTTGTTCATTCTCTGGTAAAAAACAAATTGTAATCCTTGCAATACAAATCAAATCATCTTTGTTGTTGTTGTTGTTGTTGTTGTTGTTGTTGTGTATTTTTATTCAGTCAATCAAATACAATACAATATTATTCTATGTAATATACAAAACAGAAAGACTGAAAAGGTATAGGTAGAAGCAAAAAATTATTATATATTCCTATCCTAAATTAATGTGAAATAAATCAGAAAATGTATATAAAATAAAGAAAAATAACAAAGAAGAAATAAATAAAAACAATATATATATACATCTACACACATACACATACAGACAAACTTCAATCATACATCTTCCAAATAAATACATTTCAATCACATGTATAACTCTTAAGAATTGTTTTATAAATAATTCCTTTGAAAACCAAAAATCAGTTAAACAATTCTTACATCTATTTCAACATTATTCCATAATTGGAGCCCTACAGCAGAAATACGTCTTCTTTTAATCCCTTTTGTTAGCGTTGTGTACAGTCAACTTCCTATAGAGAGATATATGTGTTTCTGGAGCGTCTCGACTATATTTGTATGTCGTCGTCGAGCAAAAACAAATGTGGAAAACAGGAAAAAACTCTAAATAATGGATGAGCCTATTTGGAGCAGAGTCCAGTCCGACCACGGGGGTTTGAGTCCTGATATCTCAACAACACAGAGTGAGGCTTCACCCGTCCTGACACACACACACACACACACACACACACAGGTAATCTTCACCATTTCTGAAAAGAAGAAAAGAAGCGCGGACGTGAAACAATGCAAAGTTTCACAAAACACATCCGCTGGAGTCCGAGGAGACGAACAAAGGCCGCGAGGTGTTTATAGAGCGGCTCCTTGGAGGTTGATTGAACGCTTAGGCGATAAGCCCGGCGACACCAGATACCCGGGTGGGTGGAGGATGGGAGGTTAATCTCGTTCCCCGCGATGATGTATCCAAAGTGACATTGTTTTTTTTTACGCCGGTGCTATCGTTTCCGAGCTGCTTGGGTTCCAAGGGCAAGGAGAGAGTCCATCGGAGCCGCCGCATTGATCGCTTCAGGATTTGATTAAACTCTCCGAATGTAAGACAATAGCATTGAGATAATCCCACCTTCCCTCCCCGGGTCAGACGTAATGCGGTTTTCGCCCGTACGGCCGCGCAGTCTGCCAGAGCGACGCCTCGCCAGGACGCTTCCCGTTAGCCGGGGGCCGCGTTCGTCGAACCGCGAGGAGAAAAAAACCCCGTCTCGACCGCCGAGCGTTTGGAGACGGAGTGCGAGTCCTTCGGCGCGCCACGGCAACGCCCTTCCTCCATCATGTGATCGGTTCCTATCGTAGAAAGAAAAGAGAGAGAGAGAGAGGACATGGTGGGGAAGGAAGGAGAACGGACTCCTCCTCTCTACCTCCATCTGATGCATCGTGGAGGTCTGGACCGGAGTCCATGCCGACTACCAACTACTCATCCACTCCGTCATATTGAATGTGTTTATGTAACTCTGTGATGATTTCTTCTGGTCACATGACGTCTATTGTTCTGTCCATCCTGGAGAGGGATCCTCCTCTGTTTTCTCCTGAAGGGTTCTTCCCCCGTTTCCTCCTGAAAGTTGTTTTTCTGTTTCTTGGGGAGTTGTTCCTGATCCGATGTGAGGTCAAAGGTCAGGGATGTCGTATGTGTTCGGATTGTAAAAGTCAAATTTGTAATTTTCGATAGTGGGCTGTATGAAATAAACTGAATGCATTGAATTGCTGTTTATTTGACGTGCTCATCTGGTTCTTATAGAACACAGGTGTCAAAGATAAGGCCCGCGGGGCGAATCCGGCCCGCCACGTCACATTATGTGGCCCCGGACGGATTGACAAAGATGATCACCTTTTCTTTAAGACATTTAAGAAATATATCCTGTGCTTTTATTTTGAAGGTTTCAAATTAAATGGATTATGAGAGAAATGTTCTTATGTACAATATTTCTACACTCAAATAAACAACAATCAAATGCAAAGAGAGTTATATATATATATATATATATATATATATATATATATATATATAAATATTATTATTATAATATATATATAAATATTATGATCATAACATATATTTATATATAATATAATATATTATAAAAATGGTATATAATTTAATATATAATAACATTTATAAAATGTATATATTATTATATATACATATATAGTTATATATATAATAATATATACATATACATATATATATACATATATATATATATATATATATATATATATATATATATATATATATATATAGATAGATAGATAGATAGATAGATAGATAGATAGATAGATATGTTTCAGTTACAACCCTTTGAGGGCAGCCGTGATGCTGATTGACAGCCCTGGTATTGAGTATAAAGAAAAGGGAGGAAGACGAGTGTTGGGGAAGGAAGAAGGACGGATGGAACCAACACAATACTTTCACTGAGGTCGCCGGTATCCGTGTCCCTGTGGAGTTTTCTGTACTTGTGCTATGCGTAAAGCCCCAAATCCGTCTCTGGAATAGCCACTGTGATTATTCTGAAGATGTAATATTGTGAAAGGGGGTTGGCGAAGGTAAACAACCCTGCAATGCCGGACGGGTCATCTCCTCCCCAAAGGGCAGCTCCTCAAATAGGACACCAGTCCATCCACTGCAGCCCGCGGCTGACGTCTTTATTAGGCCTCATTAGCAGCCTCTCCTCTCCACGCTCATCCACCGCAGATTACCAACCCAAAGGCTCCGGGGTGGGAACCCACAGCCCGCCGTATCTTTAATTGACGATCCCGCAATTCCACCTCGCGCTGCAGTATTCCGACGTCTCTCAACGAAGCCCCGCCGACACGTCCCCGAAACATTCCCCACATCACAGGAGTCTTTCTCCTAATAGGCGGCGGGAAGGCACGTGATCTTCGAGCGACCTTGTCTCGGTCCATTCCTCCCTTAAGCGGAACATATTTATTTAGCCGTAGCCTCAAAGTCGGTAATTAAAGCCAAAGAATGGAGGACGACTGTATGTGAAGGGCCTTTGTCTCGCAGGGATGAGTAGAGGGTTTGTGGATTAGGCCGCCCATGGTCTAGAAGAGAAAGTAGGAAGGGAGGGGGTCTGAAAGACACTGGAGTATACGTCCTCCTCCCAACAGGAAAGTCATTTCCCTAACAGGATGGGTTCTCCACAGAGGCGTGGGACTCTTTCTATTTCTGGGGGGAAGAGATCTTATTCAGACGCAGTTAACTCAGAGACCCCGCTGAGGCGGCGGAATGGCTGTTCTTCTGTCGAATCTCGGAGTCTTCCAGTTCCGTTCCGTCTCGCTCGGCTCGCTCCGTTAATTCCTTTCCGAAGCCTCTTCCCGTAATGAAGCCGGTTAACCCGGAATCAGAGTCTCATTAAAGCCTGGGACCGCGCGCGACGTTCAGAACGCGGACGTTTAATCGACTCGATTGTGATTAATTTTGACGTTACGTTCCAATTAAAGATGGCAAAACATTGATTTCATTTTCCTTTTCATTTTACGGTTGCAGATAAAGAGGGCATTGATCACACCTGAACGACTCGGGACGCGCGTAGCTAATTAAAGACCGAGATCGCAATTAAGATAACGAGAGTCTGTCTGCGGGTTTCGCGACGGAGCGCACAAACATTTTATTTTTACCCCCCCCCCGTCAGTCAGGGACGGGCGCCTTCAACCACATTACCCATAATCCCACAGGGCGGACTGTGGTATGAGCTGGGAATCAGGATCCGGATGCGGTGAATTCAGTTAAACAATAGTTAATGGCAAGAAGTTTAACAGCCAATCAAGGCTCTCGATCGCGGCTCCACCACGACCCTGAGCCCTCACAGGCTCCTCCCCCTCTGCCACCTCTCACCTGTACAGACTCTTATATTCGTCGCCAACAGCCACTCCCTGTTCTCACAGGTTAGTTCTTTCATATTCAGATCGGGGTGCTCGGCTAGGCTAAGCTAATAGATCAACATGGAGAGGTTAAAGGTCACGTCGCTGCGACGAGGCGTCACGTCCGGTCAGCTAACTAAACAGTTCCTTCAAAATAAAAGTCTAGGAATAAAGTAACGTCACAGGTTTCAACCGGCTTCGACATTTCTGAAAAACTGACTAACATTCACTCTCATGAGACACACATGTAAACATTAACTCTTCATAGAGAAATGTTTCATAATACATTCATACTACTATTTTCCCTGATAGTTCCTATTATAATATCTTTCTATATGTATTAATCTAAAGCATGAAATAAACTATTACAACCGTACATCGTAGAATATGCTACCAAATATGCCATGGCCCAGCTGAGACTCCGCCCACTGCTGAGACTCCGCCCACTTCTCTTTACCTTCATCTGCCTGATGGATCGTTGAGGTCTCCATCGTGGAATATGTCGACTACCAACTCTTCATCCACTCTGTCATATTGATTGTGTTGTTACTGTGTTTTAATTTATGTGTAATGATTCCTTCTGGTCACATGACATCTACTGTTCATCTAGTCACATGACATCTACTGTTCATCTGGTCTCATGACATCTATTGTTCATCTGGTCACATGACATCTATTGTTCATCTGGTCACATGACATCTACTGTTCATCTGGTCACATGACATCTATTGTTCATCTGGTCACATGACATCTATTGTTCATCTGGTCACATGACATCTATTGTTCATCTGGTCACATGACATCTATTGTTCATCTGGTCACATGACATCTATTGTTCATCTGGTCACATGACATCTATTGTTCATCTGGTCACATGACATCTATTGTTCATCTGGTCACATGACATCTATTGTTCATCTGGTCACATGACATCTATTGTTCATCTGGTCACATGACATCTATTGTTCATCTGGTCACATGACATCTATTGTTCATCTGGTCACATGACATCTATTGTTCATCTGGTCACATGACATCTATTGTTCATCTGGTCACATGACATCTATTGTTCATCTGGTCACATGACATCTATTGTTCATCTGGTCACATGACGTCTATTGTTCATCTGGTCACATGACGTCTATTGTTCTGTCCATCCTGGAGAGGGATCCTCTTCTGTTCTCTCCTCAAGGGTTCTTCACTTTTTTCCCCCTGAGGGTTGTTTGGGAGTTGTTCCTGATCCAATGCGAGGTCAAAGGTCAAAGGTCAGGGATGTCTATGTGTACAGATTGTAAAGCACTCTGAGGGGAATTTGTAATTTGTGAAAATGGGCTGTACAAAATGAACTGAATTGAATTTAAATGAACAGCATGATGGGCAACATATTCCCCGTGGCCATGAAGCATCTTTTAAAATGCTTTTTATTGGGTGAGTCTTCACAGCCAGTCGTGGGTCGTGTTGGAAATTGGAGGTTTCGTGCTTACAGAAAAAGAAAGAAAAGGTACCGAGCTCAGATTCCTCCGGTTGATAAATGGACATTGGATGTCGGTGAAGAGATAACCGAACCACTCTGTGCAGGAGGAGTCGCTCTTTATTTCTGTCCGCCGTTAACAATCAGCAAAACAATTACGAGAGCGTTGCGGCTGACCTTGTTGATGGCGGGGCCGTAATTCTGGGAACAGAAGTCTGGCCGCGCGGCACTTTCACAACAATTGTGTCGGCGATGGTCTAAAACTCCGGAGCCTTTACTCTTCGACTCGGGCGAGAACGACGGTTTTAGGTGACAAGCTGGAAATGTAAGTCTTAGCGTTTTTCTCCCTGTTAACATGCCATCTATTGATTTAAGATGGGTTAGAACTGTAACTGAACATCCAGGAGCAACCCAATACAGAAGGGGATTGCAACCCCATCGCCGGAAGAGGTATTGAAGAAAGAGAAGAAAAAGACTGGATCTCGTCCAACCGCTGGGTTGAGAAAAAAAAGCACTTTCTCCAAGGAAAATGTTGATTCCTCTGGTGCTCGTCTGCACCACAAATACTAGTTTGTTCAATAGATTTAGTATTTCATGTATTCACATTTGAATGACACGTTGACACGCCGCTCCTCTGATCTAAATACATCTGGAGCTTCTCTTCTTTCACCTCTTTCCCAAAATACCGGCCTGGCTCTCTTTTCTTAAAGTTTTCTTATTGCTGGATAAGTTTACGAGTCTAAGTGTAAATGCCCTTTGCAGTATGTGTACATGGCTACTACAGTAGGGTTGAGGACGGAAACAAACATTATCAGGATGTTTAACTCATTAGAATGGCTAGGCAACTAAACCTCCGGCTAACGTAATCTTTACCCGCAGGAATTTGACTCGAGTCATCTTCATATTAGGTAATCCTGATGTCAACATCCCTGTTTCTGTGATGGCGTTGGGTGCAGCCTTCTGTTTAGTGTCAGCGTGCTAAAGAGGCCTCTTTGGGTCAGTGGTTAGCAGGTCCGTCTTTCAATCAGAAGGTTCACGGTTCAACGCCCCGTCAAGGGTCGGTGACTCGAGTCATCTGCATATTAGTTGAACTTGATGTCAACATCCATGTTTCTCTAGTGCCGTTGGATGCAGCCTTTTGTTTAGTGTCATGATGCTGTAGAGGTGTCTGTGGGTCAGTGGTTAGCAGGTCTGTCTCTCAATCAAAGGGTTGGTGGTTCATTGCCCCGTCAAGGGTCCTTGACTTGAGTCATCTGCGTATTAGTTGAACTTGATGTCAACATCCATGTTTCTCTTGCGTCGGCTGCATGGTTTTATTTAGTGTCATGATGCTAAAGAGGAGGCTGTGGGTCAGTGGTTAGCAGGTCTGTCTTTCATTCAAATGGTTGGTGGTACAATCCCCGCTGAAGTCGATGGGTTCTTGAGCAAGAGACTAAACCCTGAATAGCTCCCCCTAGCTGCGTCTACTGTGGATGAATTTAACATGATTTTAAGCCCCTTTGCATAAAGTTTCAGCTTAATGCGATCCGACGATTCTTTTTTCTAGATTCCGACAACCAGCCCTCGTCGAGTCGGCTAAACCCGCATCGATAGCTCCGCTCCGCGACACATGCCACGCTCGTCCATAAATAACATTCTCCCGTCCCGCATTCCCCCGGATAACAACGTGACCCCGGACCATTCGTCCTCAATGCCCCTGCATATACCGTAACCGTCAAAGTCTGCGTGAGCTCTAAAGGTGAGGCTCCTCGTCTTGAAACAGCTCATTAAAAACAACTTTGGCATGCCAGTGTGTAATTACATATTTCGCCACGGATTTCCTCGGGATGCAAAAGGCTGACCTGATTCTCTTAATGACTCAAACCTGGAGACCATGCTGGTCCCAGAGACGTCGGCGCACAGCGACGTCGCGACGGAGTTGAAAGGGATCCGGCCTAATTAAATGAAATATCCCGATGCAACGGGGCGTCCTGAGGAGCGAGCGTCGGGGATGTTCGTTTGATTAGAGTGCCGGTCTCTTTATTATGGGATGGGAGCGAGGCCTCAGTGTGGCCACTGATGCACAGTTGTTCTACCTAATGCTGTTATTATAATGTGTCATCCATTATTCATTCAGTTTACTTTTCTTTCTTTAGGAATACTTTAACGAGAGCCACAAGGATGGGCTCGTATTAAAGTGCACTCAAAGAGCAACTACCAACGCTTCAGTTTGTTCTGTCGCTTTCAATTAAATATAATGTTTCTGTGCATGCCTATAGTTGTTTTCTACATACATATATATATATATATATATATATATATATATACACACACATGTCTATATATACAGTTGTTTTCCACCTATAAACTCTGTTAACATATAGCTTATAGCATATACACATATATATATATATATATATATATATATATATATTAGTTTTATTTACAAATACATTTTATAATGAAATATCTATATATATATTTATTTTAATTGGAAATAAAACTAAAATATAACTATAAATATTTATAAAAACATTTATATATGTTTTATTGAAGACTAAATAGTGCTATAATATACTTTAATATATCGCAGCATAGCACATAACTGTGACATCTGCTCCAAAGATTTTTCTATTTGCTTCATGATTTATATAATTTATATTCTTCTTAGTTCTTTTCATTTTCCTACCCCCTAGGCTTATATTTCTGAAGATTCACACCTGCATGTGAACCACTTTGGTGTAATTTATGACCCATCCCTCAGTCTTTAGTCCCCCTGATTACAGAGATAAGACGAAAGAACTCAAACTCATTTAGATAGAAATGGGTATGAACAAAAGGGTAACGGGGAGATGGAAGGACAAAATTGCTCCGCAGTTGGATTTAGTTAATAATTGATTTGTCTCTTCTTCTTATATATATTCTAGCAGGGAGAAAGAAATTCATAATTTTTGGTCCTGTGGCTATATTCCCGGGGGGGAGAAAAAAGAATAATGTGTTGCATTTGGTATAGTCCGTGTTTATGTACGACTCATTAGAAAAAAGTGAGAAAAAACTAATTGACGGAGCACCGGCGTTGGGTTCCCTCCCTTTGGGGTGAGGGGGTCGATCAGCCGCTGTCGGAGGTGGAAGAGTAATTAGGGTGATTTCATGGCGACGAGATTCTGGTTGCAAACTGATTACACTTTTACTATTACTGGATTTATTAAAAATGCATTCTCCCCCACTCATCATTAAGAATGTAGGCTGTCCAAAAAATCATGTTCTTACATTTTGTGTTTTTTTCCCGTTTGGCTTTCTGGCTCGACGAGAGACTCGGGAACGAATAACAACACAGAGGGAGAAAAAAAGAAGAACCCGCGATGACAGAACGTATGTGCTCTTAATTAAATGAGCACAAACTAATTCCTCTTAGGCATCAGATTCACTTATGTAGAGAACACACAGAAAGACGGAACCAGAAATTATGCCTTAAAGAACCATGTTTAAAGGTTCTTTGAGACCCCTTTATAGGTTCTTTAAAGAACTCTTTAAGGAAATGGATCTTTAAAGAACCCTGGTTTGAAAGGTTCTTTGAGGAACCACATCTGGTGCCTTAAATAACCATTTGGTGAAGGTTCTTTGAGTAACCTTTATAGGTTCTTTGAAGAACTCTTTCAGGAAATGGTTCTTTAATGAACCCTGGTTTGAAAGGTTCTTTGTGGAACCAACAGTGAGACCTTTGTTGAAGGTTCTTTAAGACACCTTTATAGGTTCTTTAGAGAACTCTTTAAGGAAATGTTGTTTTAAAGAACCCTGGTTTAAAAAGTTATATTTGGAACCAGAAATGGTGCCTTAAAGAACCATTGTTAACGGTTCTTTGAGACACCTTCATAGTTTTTTTGACAAACTCTTTAAGGAAATGGTTCTTTAAGGAACCCTGGTTTAAAAGGTTCTTTGTGGAACCAGTAATGGTTCTTCTTTGGCTTCACTCTGAAGAACTATTTTCGGTTCCTTATGGCACCTTCATGGTTCTGTGTGTAGGAGGGGCCCCCGTACACATTTGATCGCAGTCCTCTTTTTTCCACAAGCTAACAAAATGTCTCTTTATAACATAAAACATAAAAATAAAGATCACAGCTCTGAGTGTGACGGGTAAAGAAGAGGTAATGAGCACAGAATTAATCAGCGATACAGAGAAAATTGCAATTATACTTGTTCTGGACCACCGTGAAATGATTATTTTTCCTCTTATTGCAATACCTTGTAAGGCTCATTTATAACTTTGCAGTATTCTTTTCAAGTTGTGAAGTGTTACCCAACTCAGCGAGGCCGGTCCAACACGGAGAACCGTGGCTGCGTTTAGACTCCAGCGTGGGGGCTTCCACTTCACCGAAGAGAAACGTGTATTCACCAAAATCACCCCCTTGAAGACATAAAGGAAACGACTGCATGCTTTGAAGGACATCGCTGAATACTGTATTCATCTACGATGCTCAGGAATCAATGCGTCCCGTGGAGCATTCGTCCAGTGAGCTTGAAAAGTGACGGTGACCTTTCTGCCCTCTGCTCTGGTCCCTGACACACGACGGAGAAACCACATCGTCCTTCAGCGGATAAAGGAGAGGAGACGAGGAGTCTTCACTGGACACATCTGTAGCGCAGCTGGAAAGTGAGTTAGTTACGAAGTGTTGTTCATAGTAAACAAAGAGTCCTTCATAGTGAACAAAGCGTCCTTCATAGTGAACAAAGAGTCCTTCATAGTGAACAAAGAGTCCTTCATAGTGAACAAAGAGTCCTTCATAGTAAACAAAGAGTCCTTCATAGTGAACAAAGAGTCCTTCATAGTAAACAAAGAGTCCTTCATAGTGAACAAAGAGTCCTTCATAGTGAACAAAGAGTCCTTCATAGTGAACAAAGAGTCCTTCATAGTAAACAAAGAGTCCTTCATAGTGAACAAAGAGTCCTTCATAGTAAACAAAGAGTCCTTCATAGTGAACAAAGCGTCTTTCAAGTGCACGAAGCGTTCTTCATAGTGCACGGAGCGTCCTTCATAGTGCACAAAGCCTCCTTCATAGTGCACGGAGCGTCCTTCATAGTGAACGAAGCGTCCTTCATAGTGCACGGAGCGTCCTTCATAGTGAACGAAGCGTCCTTCATAGTGCACGGAGCGTCCTTCATAGTGAACGAAGCGTCCTTCATAGTGCACAAAGCCTGCTTCATAGTGCATGAAGTGTCCTTCATAGTGCATGAAGCCTCCTTCATAGTGAACGAAGCGTCCTTCATAGTGAACGAAGCGTCCTTCATAGTGAACGAAGCGTCCTTCATAGTGAACGAAGCGTCCTTCATAGTGCACGAAGCGTCCTTCATAGTGCACGAAGCGTCCTTCATAGTGCATGAAGCCTGCTTCATAGTGCATGAAGAGTCCTTCATAGTGCACGAAGAATCCTTCGTAGTCCAAGAAGCGTCCTTCATATAACCTCATGCATCCCCCCTTGCACATCTTTCACGTGAAGACTTGCTCCGACTCATTTCAAAGTTAATTAGGTAACGTCAAAAGCAAAATGTAACACCATGTATCACCCCCCGCATCACCCCCCATCACCCCCTGAATCGCCCCATGTACCACCCCCCTTGAAGAAAACATTACCTTCGTTGTTTAATGCTCAAAGTTGCAAATGGAGCCGGTGACCCGTGAGGCCGATCCCTGAGAGGTCGTCCGTCTCGCGCCCGTCGCTCAGCGTGGGCCGAACCCCGAGTCACGGAGCTCCCGCTCAGCTCTTATGTCCATAATTAGTTTCGTAGTGAGAGCAAATTCATTTTCACTCGCCTAACAGCCTCCGACTGTCAGGCGCCGCCGATGGAAATGGATGGACCCCGTTCGGCTAATTAGCCAACAGCAGTTTAGTTCTTGCTTTAGCAACAACACAAAGTGCTGTTGGTAGTCGTGTGTGTCCCTGTTTGGAGTGCGTAATGGATAAATAAGTTATAAAAACAGCCCCTAAGTGAGGTGGGATGGAGGATGATTTAATAGTGTGCAGCCTCTCCGTAAACAACGGATTCAGGCAGTGTCTCAGACGCCTGTGAGCGGTCTGAGAGCGGATCCTGTTGTGTGGATCCGTTTAAAGGTTCCCGCTGAGCGGCCGCATGCCGGGTCAGCGCCAGGTCTCCTGAAGCCACGCTCTGCGTCTGAGGCGCTGATACAGCACGCGGAACCATGAAGGGGCCACCTGGAACCGAACATGGTTCTTCAGAGGGATGCCATACAAGAACCATTTCTGGTTCCACAGAGAACCTTTCAAACCAGGGTTCTTTAAAGAACCATTTCCGTAAAGAGTTATTTAAAGAACATATAAAAGGGCCTCAAAGAACCTTAAAACAACATTCTTTAAGGCACCATTTATGTTTCCACAAAGTACCTTTTAAACCAGGGTTCTTTAAAGAACCATTTCCTTAAAGAGTTCTTCAGAGAACCTATAAAGTTGTCTCAAATAACCTTAAAAACAAGGTTATTTAAGGCACCATTTCTGGTTCCACAAAGAACCTTTCAAACCAGGGTTCTCTAAAGAACCATTTCATTAAAGAGTTCTTCAAAGAACATATAAAGGTGTCTCAAAGAACCTTTAAAATGGTTCTTTAAGGCACAATTTCTGGTTCCTCAAAGAACCTTTCAAACCAGGGGTCTTTATAGAACCATTTCCTTCAAGAATTATTCAAAGAACCTATAAAGGTGTCTCAAAGAACCTTCAAAAATGATTATTTAGGGCACCATATATGGTTCCAAACAGAAGCTTTCAAACCAGGGTTCTTTAAATAGTTCTTCAAATAAACTATAAAGGTGTCTCAAAGAACCTTAAAAAATGGTTCTTTCGGTCACTATTTCTGGTTCCACAAAGAACCTTTTCAAACCAGGGTTCTTTAAATAACTATTTCCTTAAAAGGTTATTTAAAGAACATATAAAGGTGTCTCAAACGAAAAGAGTTGTTCTTCAGTAGGTGACGGTTCTTTAGCAGAACCACAAAGCCTTTTAAAGAACCATTTCAGAACCATTATTGTTCTGCGTGTGTGTTATGTAAGGTGTAATGTTCGGTTTCCCTCCCCATGGCTGCAGCCGTCGCTCCTGAACCGTTCTGTTTCCTATAATCGCTTTATGAATTACATTTTGGGGAGATGTTTTGGCGGATTACATTTTGCTTTTGACGTGATGAACTTTGAAGTCGAGGACGTCGCCTCGCGGACGAGGCCGGGCCCGTGGCTGGATTGGAAACAAGGCTTTCACTAATCGCCAAATCCAGGAGAAAATATGTTTCCCCGAAAGGTTGAGGCAGCGTATTAATAAAAAGGTCTTTAGTCATTTTCAAGGACTTTTAACTTTTAAACAACTAAAACACTGAGTTATTTCCTTAAAACTGTTCTGAATGTACGGAGATGTTTTGATTGTGAGGCAAATCTTTTGAATAATGTTTAGTTGGTGACATGTTGACATTCATTTAGAGGATAATCAAACAGCAGTCACTTGTTTCTATGGAAGTCGTAGTAATGCGTAGACGTGACTACCTGAAGCGCCCTTGAGGTCCATCGCGGAGATAAAAAAACACGAGAGACATTCATCCTCATATCATTCATACGCATATCCACAAACAGAAAGTAATTAAATAAGAAACTCTTGGGACTGAATCTGCAGTGTGCATTTTCTACCTTGGAGGAAGGACTACTGACTTCTTGGATCCTGTTAAGTATCTTCTTTAAATTAGTTATATCTGCTAAATTACTGTTGTATCTGCTGTTTTTAAGCTCCTAGATTGTCAGTCTGTGTTGTTTAAGATTTGTTTTGGGTGAGAAGTGTTTCCAGTCACTGTGAGCGGAAGCTACACTGATTGGACGATCGCTCATCACCTGGTTTCAATAGAGCGTCATTTGAATACAAAAAGGGCCGGTGATTAACGCGGCTGGAGGTAATTAGGGAAACTGTTCATAACCGGATTGGGTCTACAGGCGTCAGCTGAGGCGTCGTGTGACTCATCGGACGAAGACTCGGAGGACAAAGACACAGGAGTCTTCCGTTGGAGTCAAGACTCGGAGGACAAAGACACAGGAGTCTTCCGTTGGAGTCAAGACTCGGAGGACAAAGACACAGGAGTCTTCCGTTGGAGTCAAGACTCGGAGGACAAAGACACAGGAGTCTTCCGTTGGAGTCAAGACTCGGAGGACAAAGACACAGGAGTCTTCCGTTGGAGTCAAGACTCGGAGGACAAAGACACAGGAGTCTTCCGTTGGAGTCAAGACTCGGAGGACAAAGACACAGGAGTCTTCCGTTGGAGTCAAGACTCGGAGGACAAAGACACAGGAGTCTTCCGTTGGAGTCAAGACTCGGAGGACAAAGACACAGGAGTCTTCCGTTGGAGTCAAGACTCGGAGGACAAAGACACAGGAGTCTTCCGTTGGAGTCAAGACTCGGAGGACAAAGACACAGGAGTCTTCCGTTGGAGTCAAGACTCGGAGGACAAAGACACAGGAGTCTTCCGTTGGAGTCAAGACTCGGAGGACAAAGACACAGGAGTCTTCCGTTGGAGTCAAGACTCGGAGGACAAAGACACAGGAGTCTTCCGTTGGAGTCAAGACTCGGAGGACAAAGACACAGGAGTCTTCCGTTGGAGTCAAGACTCGGAGGACAAAGACACAGGAGTCTTCCGTTGGAGTCAAGACTCGGAGGACAAAGACACAGGAGTCTTCCGTTGGAGTCAAGACTCGGCGGACAAAGACACAGGAGTCTTCCGTTGGAGTCAAGACTCGGAGGACAAAGACACAGGAGTCTTCCGTTGGAGTCAAGACTCGGAGGACAAAGACATAGGAGTCTTTCGTTGGAGTCTTCGTGGGTGGCGGGGTATTACATCACTTTGTGAATATGTGTGTGTTTTCCATACCTGTGCATATTTCTACTCGTAGTTACTATAGGACTCGTTCATTCGCGTACCGGAACCCCTCCTCTGTTCTCCTTCCTACCCGTTCTACTCACATCCAGCACCTTGTCACAGGAGGCCTCTGGAACTGTCAGTCTGCCAACCGCAAGGCCGACTTCATTTCTGGCTTTGCTGTGGAGCAGTCGCTTGACTTCCTGCTCTCACTGAGACCTGGATCACACCTGACAACACGTCTACCCCGGCTGCTCTCTCCTCGGCCTTCTCCTTCAGTCACACACCCAGACCCTCTGGTCGGGGTGGAGGTACAGGTTTACTCATCTCCACCAAATGGTGTTTCTCTCTCTCCCCGCTTCCACTTTTTACCCCACTGACTTTTGAGTTTCATGCTGTGATGGTTACTCATCCGGTTCAGCTACACATTGTTGTTCTCTACGTCTTCCTGGTTCTTTGGGTGACTTCTTGGAGGAGCTGGACGTCCTCCTGTCCAACTTCCCGGAGGACGGCCCCCCGCTCATCCTTCTGGGTGACTTGAACATCCAGACTGAGAAGTCATGTGATCTCTTACTCTTACTGTCTTCCTTTTAACCTCTCACTTAGTCCCTCCCCTCCTACTCACAAAGCCGGCAACCACCTTGACTACATTTTTACTAGAGACTGCTCTACCTCTAACCTCACTGTAACTCCTCTGCATGTCTCTGACCACTACTTCATCTCTTACTCTCTCTCACTCTCTGGTACTGATAACTCACCCGTATTTACAGACTCTGTACCTGTACGCCGCAACATTCGCACCCTCTGTCCCTCCTCTCTGGCCTCCTCTGTCCTATCCGCTCTCCCCTCAACTGACTCCTTCTCACTCATGCAGCCTAACTCTGCCGTAGACACTCTCCTCTCGTCCCTGTCTTCATCTCTTGATTCGCTTTTTCCTTTTAAGATATGACTGGTTCGTAAATCCTCTCCTCTCCCTGGTTGTCCGACTCGGTGCGTGCCGAGAGAGCCAACTTGCGAGCGACGGAAAGGAAATGGCGCAAATCGAATCAAGCGGAAGACCTGCTCTGCTATCAATCTCTTCTCTCCTCCTTCTCTGCCTCTATCTCTGCAGCCAAAAGCTCTTTCTACCTGACCAGTCTTCCTTCTCTAACCCCAAAAAACTCTTCTCTATCTTTTCCAACCTCCTTGATCCCCGAGTCCTCCTTCCTCCCTTTTGCCGAGCCACTTTGTCGACTACTTTACAAACAAGATAGACGACATACGCTCCTCCTTTACTAATCCATCCTCTATCACTTCACCAACTCCTTCATCCCCCTCTCTTTCCTCGTTTACCCCCCTGTCTCCCAGTCAAGTTCTTAGCTTGGTGACCTCTGCTCGACCGACCACCTGCGCCCTTGACCCCGTCCCGTCTCACATCCTTCAGGCTGTTGCTCCTGACCTTCTGACCTTTCTCACCCATCTTATTAACAGCTCCCTCTCAACTGGCTGTTTCCCCAACTCTCTGAAGGAGGCAAGAGTCAACCCTCTCCTGAAGAAACCCACGCTCGACCCGTCTGAAGTCAGCAACTACAGACCGGTCTCTCTTCTTCCCTTTCTTTCCAAAACTCTGGAGCGAGCTATCTTTAACCAAGTGTCCTCCTACCTCCACAGCAACAACCTTCTTGACCCCCACCAGTCTGGATTCAAGGCCGGCCACTCAACAGAGACTGCCCTCCTTGCCGTCTCTGAGCAGCTTCACTCTGCTAGAGCAGCCTCTCTCTCCTCTGTCCTTATCCTTCTAGACCTTTCTGCCGCATTTGACACCGTGAACCACCAGATCCTTCTCTCTTCTCTTCAGGACCTGGGGATCTCAGGCACAGCACTCACTCTTTTCTCTTCCTACCTCACTGACCGCACTTACCGGGTAACTTGGAGAGGATCTGTGTCTGATCCTTGTCCTCTCACTACTGGGGTTCCTCAAGGCTCCGTCCTGGGTCCCCTCCTCTTCTCTCTATACACCAATTCTCTCGGCTCTGTCATTCGTTCGCATGGCTTCTCCTACCACAGCTATGCCGATGACACCCAACTGATCTTCTCGTTCCCACCGTCCGAAACACAGGTGGCGGTGCGAATCTCTGCCTGCCTGACTGACTGACATCTCTCAGTGGATGTCTGCACACCACCTGAAGATCAACCCTGACAAGACCGAGCTACTGTTCCTTCCAGGGAAAGGTTCCCCCTCTCACGACCTGACTACCACCTTCAACAGCTCCGTGTTGGCCCCGCCCCCGACCGCCAGGAGCCTCGGGGTGACGCTAGACAGTCAACTCTCCCTGACGGCCAACATCGCTGCGACATCGCGTTCCTGTAGGTACATGCTGCACAACATCTGGAGAATACGACCTCTTCTTACCCAGAAGACAGCGCAGGTTCTGGTCCAGGCTCTGGTCATTTCACACCTCGACTACTGCAACTCCCTCCTGGCTGGTCTACCTGCTAAGGCCATCCGGCCTCTGCATCTCATCCAGAATGCAGCAGCTCGACTGGTCTTCAGCCTCCCGAAATTCACCCACACCACTCCGCTCCTCCACTCTCTGCACTGGCTACCGGTGGCGGCCCGCATCCGCTTCAAAACATTGTTTCTGGCGTACCATGCTCTGAACGGATCGGGCCCCGTCTACATCCTGGATGTGGTCACACCGTACACCCCGGCACGTTCGCTCCGCTCGGCAACAGCCAACCGACTTGTGACTGAAGAAGAAGAAGAAGAAGGTTAGGGGATATAGGCTGGTCCAGGGTTGGGGACTGGTCCAGAGTTGAGGTTAGAGGGTAGGCCAGGGTTAAGGGCTTGGAGCTAGGGTCTCATCCAGGGTTGGGGTTAGGGGGTAGGGGGTGGTCCAAGGTTAGGGTTAGGGGGTAGGGGGTGGTCCAAGGTTAGGGGCTGATCCAAGGTTAAGGGCTAAGTGCCGGTCCAGGGTTGGGGTTAAGGGCTAGGGGGTGATCCAAGGTTAGGGTTAGGGGATAGGGGCTGGTCCAGGTTTAGGAGTTAGAGCCTGGTCCAGGTTTAATAGTTAGGGGCTGGTCCAGGTCACGCCTGAGCCAGCCCTATACTCTCAGCACCATCCAAGAGGAAAGTCCGTGAGGCGAAGGTTTGATGGCGAGCGGCCATCGGGGTCTCTGTTGGTGGAGTCCTAAAATACAAGGCGTGGGCAGCGGGTCACGACCCCACAGCCGGTCACGAGGACATATCTACTGGAGGATCCTCTGGCCCCCACTGAACCATCATGGCCGACATCACCGGTGACCAGTGAGGCGGCTCTGACTCTCACGGGGATGCTGACTCAGCACTGCGCTCTAAGCCCAACGGACGCTCTAAATCCTCCAGTGGTGTAAACCAGCTGAACCTCATTCAGCAGAAATGAAACTCTTTCATGAATAAATAGTCGGAGCAAGGCCGCGGCTAAAAGAGAGCTTAGAAGAGGGGAAATGACACGCATTAAAGCAGAATATCCAAACAAATTCATACACACTGTAAAGTAACTTAGCTTTACTGTACTGGTCAGCACCAGATTCATGTTCTCCTTCTAATGAGACGAGTCGGCTGGAGACGGATGAAAAGGATTTCATGAAAACGTCTTTACTCTCCAGACGGTGACGACGCGTGAAGAACATGTCACGTTTTGGGTCAAATATACGCGAGATGTCCCCCATCCGCCACCTGCCTGAGGGGTGGGAGCCTATTCACACTAAACATAAGGGTTCCTCAATGGTTCCCTGAAAGGCTTGGTGGTTCTACGAAAAACCACCACCGACTGAAGCACCATTTGATTTCTTTAAAACACCAGTATAGGTTCTTTGAAGAACTCTTTGTGGATCCTTGTGGAACTATAAATGGTGCCTTAGAGTGGCTTCGAGACAACTTTTTAGGTTCTTCAAATATGTATTTAAGGAGATGGTTCTTTAAAGAACCCTGGTTTGAAAGGTTCTTTGTAAAACCAAAAATGGTCCCTGAAAGAACAATTTTCAAAGGTTCTTTGTGACATCTTTATAGATTCTTTAAAGAAGACTTTCAGGAAATGGTTCTTTTAAGAGCCCTGCTTTGAAAGATTCTTTGAGGAACCACACATGGTGCCTTAAAGAACAATTTTCTTAAAGGTTCTTAGGGACACTTTTACAGATTCTTTGAAACACTCTTAAGGAAATGGTTCTTGGTGAACCCTGGTTTGAAAGGTTTGTTGTAAAACCAAATAGTCCCTGAAAGAACAATTTTAAAGGTTCTTTGAGAGACCTTTATAGGTTATTTGAAGAACTCTTTATGGATCATTGTGGAACCTATAAAGGGGTCTCAAAGAACCAATTGTTAAGGTTCTTTGAGACCCCTTTATAAGTTATTTGAAGATTTTTTTTAAGGAAATGATTCCTTAAAGAACCCTGGTTGAAAAGGTTTTTTGGGGAACCAGAAATGGTGCCTTAGAGAACCATTTTTCAAAGGTTCTTTCAGACACTTTTATAGGTTCTTTGAAGAACTCTTTATGGATCACTATAAAGGTGTCACAAAGAACAATTATTTTGAGGTTCTTGAGACACCTTTATAGGTTCTATGACAAACTATTTAGGTAAATAGTCCTCAGAGAACCCTGGT
>CM070096.1:19438766-19491266 GCA_036178185.1 Liparis tanakae
GCCCCCCGCTTTGAAGGGCAGACGTCTTTGTTTCTTCTTTTCTCTAATATTGATATTGCATATCTGTTATGCAAGAAGAGAGCATTGTGTTGGATTCCCCCTTGGGGATCAATACTCTGTCGGAGTTAAAGGAGAATACATTTCATTTACTACTTGATGAGCCGTAACGCACGCAATAAAACTACACGTGCAAAACATCTTACAACTAATAATTAGGATGTTATAGGAGTTTTCAAAAGTCTGTGCTGCTATTGGCTGTGACGGGAAAACTGATGGTAACTTCTACTGATTATGAAAATATAACAGATTATGAGATTATAATTGATGATGATAATATAATACATTATGAGATTAGAACAGATTATGAAAATATAACAGATTATGAGATTGTAATTGATGATGATAATATATCAGATTATGAGATTAGAACAGATTATGATAATATAACAGATTATGAGAATAAAACTGATTATGAGAATATAACTCATGAGAATATATAAAATCATGGGAATATGAGAGATTGAGAATATAAGAGATTGTGAGAATATAATTGAATATGAGTATATATAAAATCATGAGAATATAAGAGATTATGAGAATAAAATAGATTATAACAGATTATGATAATATAACAGATTATGATATTATAACATTCATTATGAGAATATAATTGATGATGAGATTATAACTGATTATGAGAATATAACAGATTATGAGAATATAACATTATGGGAATATGATTATGAGATTATAACAAATGAGGTTATATTGATTGTGAGAATATAGCAGATTATAAGAATATAACTGATGATTTGATTATAACAGATTATAAGAATATAACAGATTATGAGATTCTAATATAAAGAGAATATAACTGATGATGAGTATAACAGATTATAAAATGCTAAACGATTATGAGACTATAACTGATAATGAGATTATAACAGATGTTGTGAATATAACAGATAATGAGAATATAACTAATTATGAGAATATAACTGTAAGAAGGACTCTATTGTTTCTGATTGCATGTCCAGACGAGCCACTTCCCTCCAGAGCATTTCCAACTATACGCAGTATTCCAGACAAAATTATTGATATCTCTTAATACCTTTTTTTTTAGAGACGTTATGGAAGATCCTGTTTTCTGAGATGGATCAGAGAGTTTCTGTAATGCCCCCCCCCCCCCCCCTCTCTTCCTGCTATTAAACCAAGAGTACGAGACACTTTATTAAAAATATTAAAAAAATAAACGAGAGCGGCGGACCTTTTTTAAACAAACTAAACATGATAAACTGTTGTGCACGTCGGCCCGTTGTTCGCCCTCAGAGAACATTAGTCGACAAACAATCACTCTAGATTTGATTTCAAGAGTTTAATACGCCGTACAGTATGAATAGAAACATGAAATACTGGATTTCTACCCCAAAAAACTAAAAGAAAAGAAGTACTTCAAACTGCATTTGAATTATGGTTTTAAAAGAGAGAGAAGAGGGGGTGGGGTCATAAATGTGAGGAAATGCTATAACCCATCCTCAAAAGGCATTTTTATGCATCTGGGACTTGACTTTCTTTAAGATAATGAAATAAATAAGTCAGGGTGCTGCCGGGAAGCCGCTCAGCGGTTCCACTTTGAATTCCCACAGCGGAGCGTCGGCTCGGAAAAACGTGCTTCATGTTTCAAAACAGACGGCGCGTGAAATGAAAGAGTGAGCGGTGGAAAAAAAGAGAAAAGAAAGGAAAAAGAAGGGAGAGTCTCTCGGTGATGGAGGCCGGTCTCGTCAGGGTCTCGTTCCAAACCCCAAAAAACATCCGCCGCATCGCGACTGCTCTACGAGCGAAGTACGACCCAACGGGCGAGGGTCAAAGGTCAAGACCGCCCAGATTCAACACACAAAGAAAAGTAATGGTTCTTTAAAGACTTTGTGGTTCTCCAAAGAACCATCACCTACTGAAGAACCATTTTAAGGTCCATTGAGACACCTTCAATGGTTCTTTGAAGAACTCTTGAAGGAAATGGTTCTTTAAGGAACCCTGGAATGAAAAATTCTTTGTGGAACCATAAATGGTGCCTTAAAGAACCAGTTTCAAAGGTTCTTTAATAACCCCGATAGGTTCTTTGAAGAACCCTTTAAGGAATCCTGGAATGAATGGTTCACGCCTCAAAGAACCAATTTTTGAAGGTTCTTCGAGACACATTGCAAGGTTCTTTATATAACTCTTTAAGGAAATGGTTCTTTTAAAGAACCCTGGTTTGAAAGGTTCTTTATGGAACTGGAAATGATACCTTAAAGAACCATGTTTGAAGGTTATTCGAGACAACTTTATAGGTTCTTTGATGAACTATTTAGGGAAATGGTTCTTTGAAGAATCCTGGTTGGAAAGGTTCTCTATGGAACCATGAATGGTGCCTTAAAGAACCATTTGTTAAGGTTCTTGGAGACACCTTTAACAGTTCTATAAATAACTCTTTAAGGAAATGGTTCTGCCTGCTGGAAACAAAAACAAACCGTGACGGTTGGATGAGGGATTTGGCCCTCGAGTCTCGCCCGTCACCTCCATGCAGGATCCATCACGGTTCTACGGTTGGTACCGGCGTGGAGCAGCTCGTGGTCGCCTCCCTCCCCTCACAGGGGGGGCGGAGCCTCTCGGCCCGCTCAGAGGGGACGTAAAGCGGCCCTGATGGATGGCGCCCGTCATCCGTCATCCTTCCCCTCCTGAAGCCCTAATCCTCTGCAAACACAATGCTGCCACCAAGGGCCCTCGGCTCTCTCTCTCTCTTTCTCTCTCTCCTTAATATCCCTCTGTTCAGGGAGCTCGTTTCCAGAGTAACCGACACACACACAAACACACACACACACACACACACACACACACACACACACACACACACACACACACACACTCTCTCGCCGGACGTAAATATAATGTCGCCGTGGAGACGGTTTAGACCCCAGGAAGCTTCTCTGAGCTGTGACTCCTCCCACATCGTGTTCCTGCTCCTGGGACGCAGAACGGAGGAACAAACACGTGTTGACAACTCATTATGTCGACCCCTTTGGTCCTCTGGACCCTCTGGATGCTCTAGACCCCTTATACCCTCTGGACCCCCTATACTCTCTGGACCCCCTATACCCTCTGGATCCCCTATACACCCTAAAGCCTTTGGACCCCCTATACCCTCTGGATCCCCTATACACCCTTTACCCTCTGGACACCCTATACCCTCTGGATACCCTATACCCCCTATACCCTCTGGACCCCCTATACCCTCTGGATCCCCTATACACCCTATACCCTCTGGACCCCCTATACCCTCTGGATCCCCTATACCCCCTATACCCTCTGGACCCCCTATACCCTCTGGATCCCCTATATACCCTCTGGACCTTCTGGACACTCTATACCCTCTGGATACCCTATACCCCATATACCCTCTGGATACCCTATACCCCATATACCCTCTGGATACCCTATACCCCCTATACCCTCTATACCATCTGGATCCCCTATATACCCTCTGGATCCTCTATATACCCTCTGGACCTTCTGGACACTCTATACCCTCTGGATACCCTATACCCCATATACCCTCTGGATACCCTATACCCCATATACCCTCTGGATACCCTATACCCCATATACCCTCTGGATACCCTATACCCCATATACCCTCTGGATACCCTATACCCCATATACCCTCTGGATACCCTATACCCCATATACCCTCTGGATACCCTATACCCTCTGGATACCCTATACCCTCTGGATACCCTATACCCCCTATACCCTCTATACCATCTGGATCCCCTATATACCCTCTGGATCCTCTATATACCCTCTGGACCTTCTATACCCTCTGGACACCCTATACACCCTATACCCTCTGGACACCCTATACCCCCTATACCCTCTGGACACCCTATACCCTCTGGACACCCTATACCCTCTGGACCCCCTATACCATCTGGACCCTCTATACCCTCTGGATCCCCTATATACCCTCTGGATCCTCTATATACCCTCTGGACCTCCTATACCCTCTGGACCCTCTATACCCTCTGGATACCCTATATACTCTCTCGACCCTCTATACCCTCTGGACACCCTATACCCTCTGGACCCCGGTACCCCATATACTCTCTGGACCCTCTGGATCCTCTGGATGATGCCGTCTGCGCAGCTTTCACTCTCTTATTTTCACTCTCAAACAGATTTATTTTCCACACAGGAACACGGACAACACACCACACACAAACCAAAACGATCCGAGAGCGGACACACAGAAAGACTAAATGCACACGGGAACGAGACACAGGTGGAAACAATCAGGGAACAATCAGGGAACAATCAGGGAAGAAACGGACAAGCACAGGAAGGGAAGAGCAGGGAAACAGGAAACGAGACAGGGACTTCAACATAAAACAGGAAACACACAGAACCTAACACACACACACACACACACACACACACGGTAGGTTGCACAACAATATCAACGGGCTATTATTAGACTATTATTAGACTAGCATGTTCAATGACGCCAGAGACGTTTTTTCTATTGTTATTATTTTACGGGGAGAAAACCAGATGGAAAAGATTACCGTCCATTTGCTGTCAGACGCTGTCAGACACCCTCTCTTTCGTTCTTCTTCTTCTTCTTCTTCTTCTTCTTCTTCTTCTTCTTCTTCTTCTTCTTCTTCTTCTTCCTCCCACGTCTTCCTCACTTAGATCGTAGATTTGAGTAGAGGGTTGTCAGTCGGCTTAAAAAACGGGTTGCCAGATTTTCCTGTCTTCTTAACCGGGTTGCCAGATTTTTCAGTCCTCTTAACCGGGTTGCCAGGTTTTCCAATCTTCTTAACCGGGTTGCCAGGTTTTCCAGTCTTCTTAACTGGGTTGCCAGGTTTTCCAATCTTCTTAACCGGGTTGCCAGGTTTTCCAGTCTTCTTAACCGGGTTGCCAGTTTTTCCAATCTTCTTAACCGGGTTGCCAGGTTTTCCAGTCTTCTTAACCGGGTTGCCAGGTTTTCCAATCTTCTTAACCTGGTTGCCACGTTGTCCAGTCTTCCTAACCGGGTTGCCAGGTAATCCAGTCTTCTTAACCGGGTTGCCAGATTTTCCAGTCTTCTTAACCGGGTTGCCAGGTTATCTTACTATTAAACATATATACACATTTTGAGTGTGAGTAAAGGGATCTAGCATGTTTCTCAGCCAGAAGAAGGCATCGTCTTCAGGTCGGGGCTGTTTGGTTTCTCTTTGTTCTAGAGAGATGATCTCTGAGCTCCCGCCAAATATTATTTGTTCCCCTTTTGTCTTAAAGAACCCAGCGGTGAGATCGGTTCTTTCACCGCCGCCCAGAAAAACATCTCTATAGACTTTAAACCCCCGATCGACTTTCATCCACGTCACGATTGGATACGAAGTAAAAAATCAAAACACGTGTTGTATGCGGTCGGGTCGGCGGAAGATGCTGACTGGGAGGAGGAATTGCCCTCGAGGAGTTTTTACGGCGCGAGAGCTTTATTTGGCAGAAAGCAAAGCCGCTCAGTGGGAACGGCGCTTTGCAGAAATATAAAGTCTCGTCCGCATTTCGGTTGCCGAGGTTCTGAGGAGATGCTTTTAGAAACCAGTGAATCACAACCACCGATGTAAGGAGCCGTCTTCTTTTGTTGGTGTTTTTTCTTTTTTTTACGTCCGCCGCTCGACTTGGCTCGAGAGATGAAAAGACCCCCCCACCCCCCCCCCCCTCTCTACGATCCGTCATTCAGTCGTAGGAATATTAACTGTGAAAATGAAACGTGATGAGCAACGGAGAGAGAAAACAATCAATACGCCGGGAGAGAGGGATTTCTTTCTTCTTCTTTCTTTTTTCTCGCCACGTCTGGAAACCATTGTGACGGCGCGAGGGGGGGGGGCGGTGGGGGGGGGGGGGGAGGAGGTCATCGATGGACGCCGTCTAAACCACGGAGATATTTATTTAGTTTTTTTTTTTTCGAAACTCCTGCTCTGCGGCAGAAAGAAAACAACAACCAGAAAGTTTCCACTTGTTCAACGGGCGAGAGAAGTTTAAATGTGGAACACACGACGTGGCGAGTGTCCTCTCCAACTGCTAATCAGAATAGATCTTCAGGCTGGAGGAAGAAGGGGCCGTCGGGGGGGGGGGGGGGGGGGGGGGGGGTTCCGGTGGGGGTCCTTGATGCCCGAGTGCCAGCTGGTGCTCTCCTTCATCCTTGAACCCGCCTCACATGCCTCGCCGGGCAGTCAGATCCCTCACGGCGGACACACATTAATCATCCATTAATCTTCGTCTTCTCCCACACGAATTACTGAAATCTGGTATCCTAACACACACACACACACACACACACACATGTCGTTCTCCGTTTTCATTCTTCTTCTTCTTGTCTTTTTCTTTTAGTTCCCTCGCCAGCACAATTAATATTTCGTAATCATCGAGGCGCGGCTTCGTTGTCCTTCGAGGGCGGACCGCTACGGTAGGTAGGAAACGAGACTCCGACGGGCGTGTTGCTTTATCTCCCTCCCCCCCCCCAGCCGGTGGCAACAGGTCCCCGGGAATCCATGCAAAACAAATACTAATATTAAACCCGGCGTTTGCGCGCGGCTCGTGTTTTTTTTAAAACGTATTACTCATTTCAGCCTGCAGAATATTTAATGACTCATTAATGTGTCAGAGTAAATTGTCTTCAGAAGGGGTGAAATAAATATACCCCCCCCCCCCGTCCCCCGTCCCCCCTCCCCCGCACAGATGGAGACGATCCGATGGCAAACGAGAAGAAATAACACCTGTGAGACAAATCTCCGGCGACTTCACACACCGCAGGTATTAAAGTCTGGAGATGAAATCCTCGCCTGGCTGGCCGGCTGCGGTTGTTTTCTTGTCTTTTTTTTCCGTCTCCTTGTGATTCGGGGACTTGACTTTCAACTCCGGTGAAAAGGAGAGGAGGAGGAGGACTTCTCTTCTCTCGGTCAACACGGGCGGTGTTGTCAAACCAAAAAGAACCGTCTTGACCGGCGGTCACCTCCGGAGGCTCGCTCGCCGCCTCGCCGCTCAATCGTTAAGCGTTACCGGCGACGCGCTCTCTCCAGATGGCGACGACGACGTGACCCCCCGCCCCCCCGGGTGAAGGTGAGACGCCCGTCAGGCCGGATGATGCAACCGCTCATACGTGTGTGTGTGTGTGTGTGTGTGTGTGTGTGTGTGTGTGTGTGTGTGTGTGTGTGTGTGTGTGTGTGTGTGTGCAGGCGGAAACTTAGAGAAGTACCCGTGCAAATGTGTCGGCAAAAGAGACGGAGCTAAATCCTCATCACAATCGGTTCAGAATATTTGTTAAAACCATCAAAACTCCGGCCAAAGTGAAGATTTCTGAAAACTCAGTTTTTGAGTTTTAGGTGGTCAAACGTCACAGTGTGCGACTAAAGATGCTTCACGTCATGTGAGCGTCCTATGGGACGTATGCGGACGGCGTATTTATGCGGGTTCATACAAACAGAAACTTTTTTTTAACCCTTGTATGGTATTAATTTTTTTGTTACTCTTTTTTGTTATTTTTTGTTACTTTTTTGTTACTTTTTTTGTTGTGGGTCTGTTGGACCCGCTGTATTTTTGGGCTTTTAATTCAACACAATCAAACAATTTGATGTTAAAATACTGTTATGTCCACTGACACACATACTTAGCTTACATACTTAGCTTACAGCAGGCCCACACACACACACACACACCCACACACTTACAGCAGGCCCACTCACATACACACGCATGCGAACACACACGCACACACGGGCACACACACAAACACACACACACACACACAGTGTCTGTCCTCCTCATGTCTGGGCCTTGTGTAAGTGTGTGACACACTTACACAAGGCCCAGACAAGAGGAGGACAGACTGAATGTACACAGGACCAATAATTTCCACACTTTTATTAGCCCGGGTCCAGTGGACCCGAACACCCTGTATGTAATACAAATGTGTAGGAGGGGGGGGTTACGGTGGGCTGTCGATGAAAATGTTATCTGATATATGTTCTTCGCAGAAAATGAGCCAAGGCCAATAAGTCTGAGTTAAAAAAAATAATGAATCATATTATTTTTGTTTTGATGAGAAATTAAAACGGGTCCCACAGACCCGAATACCATACAAGGGTTAAACGACCTTACAAGGTTATTTTTGAAAATGGAGGGGCGTAACTATTTGTTTCTGTAAATACCAGCTATGTGTAAATGTGGCCTAAATCTTACACGCTGCACCTGTAAACCAACAAAATCCACGAGGCGTAAACAGGAGGACGAGTAATCCATTATCGTGAAAACACACAGAAAGAGATTTAGCTTGTTACATCTAATTTACTTGGGCTGAAGGTAATTACAGACAGATAATAAATATATCAGCGCTGGTGGAACAATATGAGAAAAGGAAAGTGGGTGTTTAAGTGCTCATAAATGCTTCAGAGTGTAAACTAAGTGCAGTATCAAGCTAACGGGAACCGTATCGCGGATGCTAATTCACCAGAATACCATATAAACAATCAGAAATGGGCCTTTTGGAAATACCGTGGTACGGATTTTTTCCAGATCTTCTTCCAAGAGCCTTCCTTTTAGCGGCGGTGTGAATAATAATAATCTGTGTGATGCTGCAGCTCAGAAAAACTCCTCTTCAGATCTCCGAGGAACTTCACGCCGACATCGGGTTTTCATGTTTTCTTGCCAAACTTCCGTCTTCCACGTAATCCAAAAATAAGACCAGCAATAACAACGCCTCAACTCAACTGGCACCACTGGTCAGTTTGGATAAAGTTCATACTTAATAAGATTGTGAACGGTTATTATAGTTAATTATAAAATCTGTGTGTTTGTGGGCCAATGGAAACATATTTTAAGCTGTGGGGTTCCCACACACACACACACACACACTCATGGGCAGTGAATTAAATGTCGGCTTTTAATTCCGACATCCAGCAGTTTTCAAACGGCTTCTCTTTTCAGCCTCGTCCCTCTTGAAGTCCGAACATTTCAACTCAATGCCAGAGAGCGGTGAAAAGAGTTGTCGGTGCTGTATTTTCCCATTTCCCTCTCCGAGTGGATGTTCCAAAGTTATTTCCCAATCGCCTCGGGGGATGACGGCGGAGCTCAAGCTGCCGGTAGCGCCGCTGCACCCCAGCAGTTAATAAATAACAAGCAGGCGTAATGAGAAATGGTAATGGCATGTGAAATAGCAATAATATAACATTTATCAAATACCCGGCATTTTTCAAGACGATATTGACATCACGTGTCTTAGTAATGATATCAGTGATATTATTGACAGCAATACAATTTATTTTAACAAAATACTGACAAAAATAAACAAATTTAAACATCAATACGTTACATAACATGTTCTAAAAGGTTAAAAACTTCTTTTAATGTGTGATTATGTGCTTTTATTATTTTTATTGTAATTTTGGTTATTTTTATTGTATAGATTTTAGGTTTTAATTATGTTATGTAAGGTGTCTTTGAGTATCTTAAAAAGCTCTATATAAATTAAATGCACTATTATTATCATATATATATATATATATACACATGTATATATTTCTCTTTGGGTGGAGGAAATTATTATACATTTTGTACCTGTGTATTTCCTGTTTAATGTGTTTAAAGTAATATTCTCTGCATGTTCTCTTGCATTGTGAAAATATTGTGAAAATAAAATATATGTTTAAAAAAAAAAAGATGGACCCTATGAACCCTGGAATTTAGACTCAAATCTTCAATTCTTTTCCGGACCGGCTTTCAGAACTCAGAAATAAACTTCCAACAAAGGTTTACTGACTCAATGTTAATCAGATGCTGAAGGGGCACTTCTAAGTTTCTAGCAGGTCGGGGGGGGGTGAACAGGTGTCGCACCTGAAACAGGATTCGAGCCAATCACAGGCAACGTGTTGAATAGATGATACTGTCGGTCTACCTTCCACACACACACAACACACACACACACACTCACACACACAGTGGTCGGATTTAACCAGAAAAAAAAAATTCTGCCTCTGGAGCAAGTTTTTACCTTTTTCCGAGGAAGTCTGCGTGACTAAAAAAAAATCCTCTCCGCCGGGCCTAAGCCTCCTTGAAAATCACTCCCACCTTCGCCCGGCGGCGCCTCGTGGGTTTTCTCTCGGCGTCGCCCGAGGACGCGTTTACCCACCGGATGACACATCGGCTGTCACGGAGATCCAACTCACGACCCTCCAGTTAGACAGCTTCCTTTCTTCCCCCCCCCGCCCGTCCTCCGGCAGGTGTCCATTGTCATCATCGAAGAAAAACCTCCTGGAACGGCGACCGCAACTTCACGACGAGGCCGAAAAAACGAGTCCTCGAACCCTCGGCGGATCGGAGAACGAAAGGACTATCTCCGAAGAGTTCGGAGGCTCGCGAAGAGCGACTCCTCGCGACAATCTTCCGAGACGGCTCGCTGGGATTTTCTCTCGGCGAACTTGTTTGAATATCCGGCGGGCCGAGGAGGACCGGCGCTATCGAAGGGGAGATGTGAGCGGCGGCTTCCGATAGATGTGCCGTATCCAGCTGCATTGGGCTGATAAGGCGCCCCAAATGATATTCTCTCTACATGCTCTAATTAAAAAAGGAAGTCTCTCAGGTTTTCAGAAATGCACCGTTTGATGCACTATAATCTTTTGTTTAAAAAAAATAAAAAATGATGCAAGTCGTGCGCGTGAATGGCGCAATTGAGTTTTCCGTGTCTCGGGAGTATTTTTTTCTCCCCCCCCCCTCCCCCCCCGGACCACCTGCTGCTGGCAAAACACAGTCCTCCGCACACGGAAGCCGACACATGATCAGTATTCAGCCGGCTTCCCCCCACCTCCTGTCGCTTCTCACAAAGGAGCCCTTGGGGGGCCCCCCTACCCACATGGGACCTGTTGGTCCCCCTGACGCCTGTCTCCCTTCAGGTTGACCCCGGTCTCGATGTGGATCACGCTACAATGCCTCCGAGTCTGAATCGGCCGCCATCGCCGAGACGTTGACAGGCAGCTCCCACCGGCCGACATGCGGCGGGGCTTTCTTTTGCTTTCTTTTTTTTTTTGTGTGTTATTTGTTGAAAACATAAGGGACCTTTTCCCGGAGAAAATGAATTAAAAAGCATCGCCTGTAAGAATCATATTTATACGAACAAAAAGTCTGGTCACTTTCACGGTCTGGTTCAGTATTGATTGCCAAAGGGGCCCTTTAGCTGAGAGATACACTTAATGGAATTAAAAAAGTTTTCCAGGAGTGACTTGGAAAATGCCACGGTTGTAAAGCATGGAGGCTGAAATCTGGAAATCAATACCGTTCGCCATCCACTGCCTACGAGGTGGACGCTTTTTATCAGTAAAAGCATGTTAAGTCATTTATTTCCAATATTCCACATTGAATAGTTGGAGGACATTCCAGCAACCATGTATAAATATATATATATATATATATATATATATATATATATATATATATATATATATATATATATACACACATTATATATATATATGCAGTATATATTAAATATATATATATAAATAAAAATACTGACGCTGGTCCTTCGTGTTTTTTAAGCTCCTTAATTCACAGGAAGATCCTTCCACACACCTAGAGTAATGGGAACGACCCATTAATACCTTTTTATTATTGACTTATTAATATTCAAAACCACAGAGTTCATTACTGCATCCAGTGATAAATGACCAACATTTATAACTTAATAAACTGTAAAGGAAGGTTTCTTACAACCTGGCAACCCAGATATCATTGCTTATTGGTGATGAAATGATGTAGCACTGATTATTAATATCATTAGTCATTACTGAACCCTCTATAAAGGCTGAAACAGGAGGGAAATGGCTAAATTCAACACGCCATACACATAATACTTCATCATATCTGTCCGCCATACAGACAAAGATATTGGCTCTGGTGATCTGAACGTTCTTTTTTTTTGTGGGGGGGGGGGGGGTTGTATTTCTGGCACCACATTTGGTGGAGGGAACATAATATGTTTTATGGATCCAGTTCACTTAATGCTGGTGCCTCTCCCTCTTGTTACTCATTACTCATTCATGTTGGGCTCCTATCACATTAATGCTGCATTTAAAAAATCTATTTTAAATGTTATGCGTACATTATTATTGCATTGCAACGAATGTGTGCGAATATTCTGCAAAATGTGCTTTGTCGCTGATTTGGAAAGTGCTTAATATTTGGACCTTACAATGCAAATCTGTGTTAAATTCTCATATATAATTGACAAACTTTTATACATAACTGAAATATCAGCATTTTGTGTGTGTATGCAAAACACAAAGATTCAAATATAGGCCTGGTGAATTGCAAGAATACTCATGCAACCATCTCTTCATGCATTAAAAAAGAGTTCTAATAATTTTTTGCGGGGTTTCTTTGAGACTATGTTTAAATACTTCAATATTTGAAATACACTATGCACTTTTGTCAGACTATCTATCTGAATACACCTGCATTCCCCTTCTATCTTAAGCACTCTGTTTCAGCACCTGTCTCTTTAAGGGGTGGTTCAGTGACTGTCTCTCTAAGTGGTGGTTCAGCGCTTGTCTCTTTAAGGGGTGGTTCAGTGAGTGTCTCTCTAAGTGGTGGTTCAACGCCTGTCTCTTTAAGGGGTGGTTCAGCGCCTGTCCCTTTAATGTGTGGTTCAGCGCCTGTCTCTTTAAGGGCTGGTTCAACGCCTGTCGCTTTAAAGGGTGGTCCTGCGCCTGTCTCTTTAAGGGGCGGGTCCTTCTATGAGCCTGCATTAGACAAACGAATCAGAATAGCTCTTCTGGGTTGTCTTATTTCACAGCTTGTGGGTTGACACTCCATAAAACAAAATAAGTCAGTTTTGTTATGGCATAATAATTTAGTTGTAGTTATTAGTCATGTGCTAGAGGAGCTGTCAATCAACTTTAATTTACATTTAAATCATATATTTTCCTTCCTGTAATTTACCTGACATTACTGCACCATATGCTGACTCATCACAATTTCAAAGACTATAACTTTTCTGACGATGAAGCAAAAACTGTTCACTTGTTTCACATCGCGAGCTGTGAAAGTGACTGTGTTCTACATCCTGACTGTACACGGTAATTCAAACCTAGCTGCACCTAACCTTGTACAACAACAACAACAACAACTACTACAATAACGTGAAGCCTTCACCTTCTGCAAGTCTTCGCCTAGTAGCAGATCTAGCTCTCACTTAAGGAGCAACTCACTCACAAAGCAATGCTCTCTGGTCCAAAAAAGTAATCATAACCGGTGGTAGGAGCCAAAGAGGTAATTACTTCCCTCCATTATCAATTAATAAAGATAATTCACAGGTGCCTCTTTACCTCATTAGCTAACGGAGTGTTTGAGTTTTCCAACGCAGTTAACTTTAACAGCCTCAATAGTCAAGGTCAATTTGCCACTTGACAAACGGTTTAGGAATCTGATCCGGGGCCAGTGTGTCTCCAGATGTGAGGATTAGAATAACCTCTTTATATTAATCCAGGGAGATTATCTACATCTCGTGAGCAGCGCCCGGTCGGATGCGCTTACATCGCCAAAGCTAAAGCCTGCAACGTGAGCTTCGTGTTGACAACTTAACGGATCAGAAATGAGAGCGTGTTTCCATGCCTCTGTCTTTAATTCTTCTATTTGTTTTTGTATTATATTTTTTTAATCTACCGGTTTCTTTCCCTCATACTTTCGACTGGCATTTAAACAATTCGTGAACTAAACTGTCATTTTATGTGTATTTTATCAAAGATATTGACGCTTTTAGCCTGTGACTATCAGGAAATTAAGTGTTGTTTCTTTTTTTGACTTCTCCATATTTGCCGCAATGTCACCCAACCGGTTCCTAAACCTCTACATTTCTTTTGACACCCCCCCCCCCCAACCATTCATCAACGTTCCACTCGCCTCCGTCCAGTCTGTCACGAACCACTTGGCTCTGCAGCCGGGGGACCGAGGCCGGAGGAATGACAGCGGGTTTGTTTCCCATCATGCTACCTGGTCAGTCGCTCATCCCTACCAAGTGACCCGTGACGTGTTACGAACACACAAACACACACACACAGGCACGCACACACACACACAGTTGACTCATTGAGCCCTAGTAGGGTAATGGGTTTAACCTCAAACTTGTTTCCCGGTGCTGCGCTCTCACTTTTGATATATATATATATATATATATATATATATATATATATATATATATATATATATATATATATATATGTGTGAGGATTGGCTCTTTATTTGCAATTTAGTCCACTGGAGGAAAAATCTTCGTGACACCATTACTTCGTTCTTCTTTTTCTTTTTTAACATGCTACCACGTTAATTTAGAAATCTGTTGATGGCGCCCTGAAATACGTGTGAAGATTTGCTCTTTATTTTTAATTCAGCGAACTGAAGAAAAAATCTCTGTGACACGGTTACTTTTTTCTTTTTCTTCTTTTCTTTTTTAACATACCACCACGTCATTCAAAAATCTGTTGGCGGCGCCCAGATATACGTGTGAAGATTTGCTCTTTATTTGCAATTCAGCCCACTGGTGGGAAAATCTTCGTGACACCGTTACTTCTTTTTTTTGTTTTTTTTTACATGCAGAAATCTGTGCCGGTGCCACGACAAGTGAAGATTTGCTTTTTTTTTTTACGATTCAGCCCACTGGAAAATAAAAAATCTTCGTGACACCTTTACTATTTTTACCACAGCGTAATTTAGAAAACTATTGGCGGTGCCGCGATGTAAGTGTGAAAATTTGCTCTTTATTTGCAAGTCAGCCCACTGGAGTGAAAAAAAACTTTGTGACACCATTACTATTTTTAACATGCTACAAAGTCGCAAAGTCACCCGATAAACGCGTGAGGGTTTGCTCTTTATTAGCAATTCAAACAACGGGAAAGAAAAGATCTTTGTGACACCATTAGTATTTTTAACATGCTACCACGTCATTTAGAAAACTATTGGCGACACTCAGATATATGTGTAAAAATGTACTCTTTATTTGCAATTCAGCCCACTGGTGGGAAAATCTTTTTGACACCGTTACTTTTTCTTTTCCTTTTTAACAAGTGACACGTCATTTGCTCTTTTCTTGCAATTCAGCCCACTGGTGGGAAAATCTTGGTGACACCATTACTTTTTTCTTTTCTTTTTTAACATGCTACCACGTTTATTTAGAAAACTGTTAGCGGCGCCCCGATATACGTGTGAAGATTTGCAATTTATTAGCAATTTAGCCAATGGGAGAGAAAGAAATCTTCGTGACACCGTTACGATTTTTAACATGCGGTCACGTCGATTAGAAAACTGTATTCGCCACGCTCGGTATACGCGTAAGGATTTGCTCTTTATTTGCAATTCGGCCCACTGGAGGAAAAAACCTTAGTGACTCCATTATTTAATTTTTTTTTTTGAAACGCAGTTGCATTTATATACTTTCAAGTATGCAAGAAGCTGAAAAAAATTCCGGCGTCATGCAGAAACTAGCCGGGTGGGCTTCTTTACACCGACTGGAGGTGTGATAAGGAGAAAGAGAGGACATTTTAAAAACCCACACGAGGAAATGCTACATGTGACATATACGCCGGAGTGATTCTGCTTTCTGGTAGATAAAAAAATATGCATAGGAGGTGTTAAAGAGGGGCAGTGGAAATGAAGCGTATGGAAGGCCAGGCGGCGAGGGGGGCGGGAGGGGGGCCGGGGTCTCGAGCAGATGTGTGAAATATGTTCTCGTTGGCCTTTAGGGAGAGAAATTGGAAAGACGAGACGACAGTTTGGGGAGGCCCAGCGGGGGAGGAGGAGATCTGTCTTCCACTGAGACCTTGTCTGTGAAAAGAAGATATGAAACATGCTTATAGATCCATGGACTAAACACACACAGACAAACACACACACACACTCAAACCCAAAACTTACCAAAATAAAACTCCCTCACTTGAAAGAAGACCCCCCAAAAAAAGGGATGAAAACACATCTTGATGGACTGAACGGCATGACGTTTTAAATGCGTGCTCGGGGAGGAGAGAAAATAGCTGTCTGGTGTCACATGCTAAACTGAACACCTTTTTTCATGTGTGTCTGTTGCTGAAATGAAAGTGATGTGCCGATCCATCAAAAACACTTTTTTTTTTAGAAGTTTTCTTTGAACTCGCGTGCGTTGGAACTTTTGATGCCTGGTTTAGACATCGCCGCTATTATCCCACTTCACGATGTGGATCATCTGATACGCAGACGCCAGCGCGTTGTTATTGAGACGTTGCGTTCACAGTGAGGACGTTTCTGTGCCGTTAATCTCGGGTTTCGGCGCCACTGAACCGGATGGCGTTTCTCCGGAGAAGCATTATAATTCGATCATTATAAGACATTGTTATCCAGCAGATTGTATGTACAGATATAACTTATCAGCATTATAAAGGACTTTTACTGTGGCATATTTAAAGTTAATTTGAATTTTAAATAATTGTTCATTCTTTTGCTTTAAATGAAAATGTAATACACTGCTAATGTCAACAATTCCAGTGAGATGACAGGTAAAAAACAAGTTTTCTGGGACCCTCAAACCACTAAATAAGACACCCAGTTCAGGGTGACATATATATATATATATATATATATATATATATATATATATATTAATATACAAGTATATATAAATATATGTAGTTATATACATATATATATATACATACATATTAATATATTAATATATTTATAAACACTATGTATATATACATAATTACTGGTCAATGGTGATACATTCTGATACATAATAAATAGATATAAATACTTTCTAATACATGTAAATTAATATATATTCATACAAAAATATATTTTTGTATAAATATATATTTTTATCTAAATGTAGATATATTTATATATAAACATATTTTTATAAAAATATTTCTATATGTATTTTGATATATATATATATTTATATAAATATGATTATATATATATCAGTCGCATATTCTGACATAAATGACACAATTATAAAGTAATGCATGCATTTGAAGGGTGGATTTTCTTTTTCCGGCGGGAATATTAAAGTTTCAGTTATCAGCCACAAAAACAAACGCGGATGAATGAGCGGTTGCACATTTGTGAGGCCGACGGCTAAGCCGACACATGTGAACGACTCCTATCAACACCGTCTGTGAGCGGCTGTGAAAAATAAATACCGAGCACGAAGAAAAAGTTAGCGAAGCTCAAAGGGGATCAAAAGGTGAGAAGATTATAAAGAGAGAAAACGTTCTTTGAACTAGAAACTGTACCTCCTTGAAGTGGGAGGGGCCAACGTTCTGAGAGACGAAGCAGAACCTCGTTTATTTAAATGGCGCTTTATTTTAGAGGTACAATGAGAAAGAAAAGAAAAGACAGCGGAGGATTCACTCATTAAACGAGCCGGGAAGCGTCTCCACGGGCAAAAGGAATAATAATTGTGTACACTCCGAAGGTCTAAGATTTGTCATTATAGCGCGGGGGAGAACAGAGGGAGAAATAATAAGCGGGAGGATTTTCTTTTTTTTCTTCTAACGTTATTCGAAAAAGAAAGTTCTCATCATTAGCCGAGGCCTCCTCCTGCGAGGAGGCGGACGCCATCAAAGCGGACGGAGGTGAAATAAGTTTAGGGGCGTGGTTATGCTCCTCCTCCGTTGTCGCGACAACACCCCGAGAAAAGAAAGCAAACACGAAAACGTCGGGAACGTGAATGTCTTTGAGGAAAATGAAATGTAATGCGAGGCATCGCCGAAATTCATCCAAATATCACCGCGTGGAGGTGGGATGACCTTCAAGGCGGAGCGGAGGTCGACGCCCCTTTTGTAAACGCTATTCACGCGTCTGAGGACTCGTTTCTCTGCGTGACGTTCAGCTAACGGACACATCAAAGGGCTCTGACCTTTACATGGAGCTCTGAAGGTCTGTACACACGGGTCTTCTTCTTCTTCTTCTTCTTCTTCTTCTTCTTCTTCTTCTTCTTCTTCTTCTTCTCCTTCTACATCTCCTTCTTTTTCTTCATCCTTTTCTTCTTTTTTTCTTTTACTTATTCTCCTTCTTGTTATTTTTCTTCTCTTCTTCTCCTTCTTTTTCTTGTTGTTCTTCTTCTCATTGTTCTTCTTTTTCTCTTGCTCATTCTTCTCATTCTTTATACTCCTTCTCTTCTACCTTTCCTCCTTCTCCTTCATATGTATCTTCGCCTTCTTCTTCTTCTTCTTCTTCTACATCTCCTTCTTTTTCTTCATCCATTTCTTATTTTTTTCTTTTACTTATTCTCCTTCTTGTTATTTTTCTTCTCTTCTTCTCCTTCTTTTTCTCCTCATTCTTTTTCTTCCTTCTACTCCTTCTCTTCTTCTCCTCCTCCTTTTTCTTGTTGTTCTTCTTCTCATTGTTCTTCTTTTTCTCTTGCTCATTCTTCTCATTCTTTATACTCCTTATCTTCTACCTTTCCTCCTTCTCCTTCATATGTATCTTCTTCTTCTTCTTCTTCTTCTTCTTCTTCTTCTTCTACATCTCCTTCTTTTTCTTCATCCTTTTCTTATTTGTTTCTTTTACTTATTCTCCTTCTTGTTATTTTTCTTCTCTTCTTCTCCTTCTTTTTCTCCTCATTCTTTTTCTTCCTTCTACTCCTTCTCTTCTTCTCCTCCTCTTTTTTCTTGTTGTTCTTCTTCTCATTGTTCTTCTTTTTCTCTTGCTCATTCTTCTCATTCTTTATACTCCTTATCTTCTACCTTTCCTCCTTCTCCTTCATATGTATCCTCGCCTTCTCTTCTTCTTCTTCTTCGTCTTCTTCTCTTCTTCTCATTCATATATATCTTCTTCTTCTGCGACCTCATTTTTATTGCAGTCTATATTTTCACCCATGTATCCACTATTAAAAGTTTATTTTTATTTTTCTCCTTCTTGATCTTGTACCTTTTCTTATCCTTCTCAGCTTCTCCTTCACCGTTTTCTCCTTCTCTTTCTTCTTCTTTCTACTCTCTCTATTTCTTTTCCATCTTCTCTCCTTCATATATATTTTCTTCTTCCTCATTTTTATTGCAGTCTATATTTTCACCCATGTATCCAGTATTAAAAGTTTATTTTTATTTTTCTCCTTCTTGATCTTGTTCCTTTTCTTATTCTCATCAGCTTCTCCTTCACCCTTTTCTCCTTCTCTTTCTTCTTCCTTCTTCACCTTTTTCTTTCTCATTTTTCTTTCTTCTCTCCTTCTCTCCATCATATGTATCTTCTTCTTCTGCGGCCTCATTTTTATTGCAGTCTCTATTCTCACCCTTCCAGTATTAAAAGTTTAAGCCTCTTTGTCTCCACACTTACATTTCTGTTATTTCCATTGCTGTAGAAATAATAACTGTAAGCCACGAGGTGATAATGTTTTATCTGCCAGCTGCTGGCTGTTAATATAAAACCACACCAGACACAAAACGTGTATGAGCACTTTAAATATGATATTGATTCTGTAATATTTCCAAGTGCTTCCCCCCTTTTTTCATCTTTATTACTTCTCAAGCAGCCGGCTTTGGAAAAAGGCCACAAAGCTGTTATCACACAGATTACAATGGATCGCGTATAATATTTCCTCCAATAACGGGTCTTTTGTTCCAAACGGCCGTCGCGTGAAAAGTCAACTTTCGTTTAGCGAAGGTTATGCGGCACGACTGGGCAGCGGGTTTAAAATGCAACTCTTTTGAGGATATTTGCGGCGCGTTATCTCCGAAAATGGGAATTTCTGGATCATTAGATGCGATTCTCTCCTTTTTTTCTGTACATCAATCGGCAGAATGTAACATTTCCCCGTCTGTCATTAGTCAGAGGGGTCTAACTTGAGGTGGGGACACTACTGGGTTCTGTGTGATAAATGACCCGTGTGGGAGCGACCCCACGGCGGGTAATGAAGGGAGAGGGTTCAGCTACGAGCACTTAGAACACAGAGGTCCTGTTTGTCCCACTGGGGCACACCCCGTCTGGACGGAGACGTCTTCAACACGGCGTCTGCAGAGCGGCGCAAGTCACACTTCGTTGCGTCTATCGAACACTGTTGGACTCTAATGTGGACAGTTTTTATTTTTATTTCTTCAAAATGTATCCAGCACAAGCAGAGGTCTTTTCAGTTGTACACCTTTTGTCTTTCTGGTGAAAACCTGGTGCATACATTACCCACAATGCAACTGTTCTACATTCAGTCTTCCTTCGCCTAAAGCAGAGATGAGTGGGGGAATTTATCAGCATTGACCAATAATTATTTATTTATATATATTTAAATAAACATATTTATATAAACATATATATAAATATATATATGGATGTATATGTTTATATTAATTTACATATAATATAAAGTATTTATAATGTATCAGAATGTATCACCATTGACCAATAAGTATGTATGTGTGTATATATATATATATATATATATATATATATATATATATATATATATTTATATAAAAATACATATGTATATATATATATATATATATATATATAATTACATATATATAGAAGTTTTGATATGTATTCATAGACATATATATGTATTTAACTATATATATATATATGTATTTATATAAATATATATAGAAGTATTTATATGTATTTATATATGTATATTTTAAAGAAGTTTTTTTTGGATAGTGTTGACCCTTAAACATACCTTCTCCAAAATGTAGATATTCTGAATTGAATACATAAAGAAAAACACGGAGACACGTCGGAATGATAATAAAACCTAAAACGCCAGTAAAACCTCGGGATGAATACGGCGTACGTCGCGGCGGCCGGCCTGGACTCGGTGCATCTGCGTATTCCCCGGTCAGTAATTGTTACCTGATGACGGCGATCAGAAGCAGTTTCCAGAAGCAGCTGCTATTTAAACACCAATTCGATATAATAACCGCCGCCAGCCAAAAGTGTGATATGTGCTTGGCTGCCGGTGCCGCTCCTTTGCCAACTCTTTTGGCGTCCAAAGATTAATGTGTTTTCCTCCGGCTCGCGGCTGAACTCAAAGTCCCCGCCTCACGAATTGTTTTCTTTCAACCGATGGCTTAAACTCACGAGGAGAGTACTTTTTCTTCGGCGTTTGCCGAGTCTCTCTGAACCTAATCTGTATTGTGGTTAAAGGTGAATTACTGCGGTGTGTGTGTGTGTGTGTGTGTGTGTGTGTGTGTGTGTGTGTGTGTGTGTGTGTGTGTGTGTGTGTGTGTGTGTGTGTGTGTGTGTGTGTGTGTGTGTGAGTTGGGGTCGGCCGTTACACCGAGGTAAATTAACTCCGGGTACCGGGTAGTTTTTCAACCGGCCTCGGAAAAAACACACAAATAAATAAATATATATATATTTGAGTCATGATCTCCCAGAGCGCCATGAAATAAAACAACAGCACTGTATTTATTAAGCTGTTTTTCCGCCAGCAGCACCGAGCAAAACATCTCCGTTGTTTCCACATAAATAATTAATTACTGTCAAAAGCCCTGAGATGACGGCCGTGCCCTTCAGGTGTTCTTGGCGTTAAGGTAATGTCAGCAGCCGTGTACACGCGTCACATCTTTTCATTATTTTCCTAAAGCGAAGATATCATTTCTCTCCCCGGGTATTCTTTCAAGCACAGAATTAATACGTGTCATAACAGCTGTGGCACAAAAAAAACATCAATAAACTGTCAGGCGAGAAAAAAGGGAATTGGCAGCGACCAGTAGAAGCGACAAAAAAAATGTCATCTTGTCTCTGGGAAGATTCTGGAGGGCTCCCATGAAGTGGCTCGCAATTACATCGCACATGTCACCACAGACGAGTAGATAAACAACACTCTTTCAATTTGTCATGAATCAGACGCAGACATTGATTGGGAACGGAGTGTTTCATAAATGTAATTGCCTCTTTGATTCTGATCATTGATCTAAATCCGAACGATCGTCTATGAAATGTATACACAACATTTTCTTTTTTTTAAATTGTGTTATCAGCATTTGAACATTTATTTCATTAAGATTGATTTACATATCGGTGTAAAATATCAAAGCACTGGCGGTTTATTTATTTTTTTACTTTCAATAAAACAATGCCAACTGTATAGTTCATTTTCTACAATAGGATGGGAATAAAACTGTGATTTCATGTTATTGAATGTGACTTAAAAAGTTGTCAGGGAGGAGTTAGACACAGTTTTGGGTATGTGGTAATGTGGCTCCTTAATGATACAAATACCATTGTATTTAGTATTTAATTAGGAAGTTCTTCCATCTGTGCAGATTCCATCAAGAGGCAATGATGGGATGTATATCGGAGCCAATCAACACACAAACAACTTCAAGTGTTTACTTTACATTGAAGATTATTTGACAGTCAGGACTTCCAATCACAACATCTTACCAAGATAAATACAAGCTGTCGCGCTCTGAGCTCCTTTTTGGCAGATCAAAGGAACAAAATGGACACCATGGCGAGTTTCAATTTGGATTGCTCTCTCCTTTTTAAAATGGGTAAGACATCTACTTTGAGCATGTTTTGTTAAAAAACTAATATTTTTGGTGTGAAACTTGAATTTGTTTATTCTGAAATACGACTAGTAATTTAGACAGAAGGCCCAAGCGGTAAAGTAAGGAGTTAATTACATCGATGTTTCAATAAGTGTGACCTTAAAATTAATTTAAATGGTTTGAAAGGACACCATGGCCTCATGAAGGTAGAAATGTAATATAATATTAACGAACATGTTTTTTCTTTAGCGTACAATCAACTGAAAATATGAATCGTTGTCAATTCTTGTCAACAATTGATCAATAATTATGTATATATATATATATATATATATACAAATATATATATATATATAAATATACGTATATATAAATATGTATATAAAAACTAATATATATATATAAATATATGTATTTATAAATATGTATATGTATAAATATGTATATATATACAAATATATATATATAAATATGTATATATATATACACATATTTATATATAAAGGAAAAACACTGAGAAGCGTCGGAATGGTTATTTTCACAGAGCCAGTTTCTACAGAAGCCCAGAATGGACAAACCAAACCAAACACTGGCTCTACATGGAGCCATATGCACGTTTCAGATTCCATCGCGTTCTCCTACCCGCTCGGCACGCGGGAAAAGTTCGAGTTGGTTGCAATACGGATGCTCACAGCTAGATGGCGCCAAACCCTCCACGAGAAACACTTGTTCGGACACATGGTATTTGATTACAGAACTGTAATTTAAGTTAAGCATGCCAAGTCAGCATCTAAACATTTTAAGCCGGTGATCTAGTGGTAAAATAATGTTTTATTTTTAAAATAAAATATATGATATATAATAATAAATGATGCTCATTGAACAGCAGTCCCGCCTGAAGGTTTTTCTGCACGATCAGTAAGAAGTAAGAACCCCTAAAGGATTCTTTTTTTTCTTATCCTTTTTCCTTTCTTTGTTACAAGCGAGATTGCACCTTTCACGCTGACTCGGCGTGTTCAGAAAGCCCAATTATTCAAGATGCCCCTGATTAACTTTGGAGTTCTGTCACCGCGGTATACATCACGCAAAATGTTGACACAGCCCGTCTTTGTCAACAAGCCCGGCGACTTAGCACATTTATCTCCACTGTGACAAAGACCTGGACGTGAGCCCAAAAAAAGCTAATAATGTCCCTCACACATCATCTTCAAATAATGCGGAAACAGGCCTTTCATTTGTTTCCTGCCCAGAGACTCGTATTAATGAATCGCAATACGAATGTATACGTGTTTGTTTAATCCTTAACGAGTTATGCAAATAAAATATAAGTTTGAATTAATTTTAATGCGTGAGTAACAAAAGGGCCAGAGCTAATTAACAAAATTCCATGTCTTTGAAAAATGGGTAAAAAAACTGACCCCCCGTTGCCTATAAAACAAAGCCGAGAACATTAGAATATTCATTATAAAACACGTTTATGTAACACTGTGACCATGCGTCCCGTGGGAAGGGGAGGGCCCATTTGAAGGTGGAAATATAAAGTTTAGGCTTCAAAGCACAATAAGGTATATTGTATTAATTCATTCAGCAGCCTGCAGGGACTACAGGAAGCGCAGAGGCGTAGATGTGCTTATATTTGCTTCATCTCTGCATCACATTATGTCCCCAGTAATTTACATTCTAAAGTGTAAGTCCTGCTGTAAAAATGTTCCCTATGCAAAAGACTAAAATAGATGGACATAGAGGAATACATTTAATTAAGTCAAGAATTTTTACCAAGAAAGCATTCTTGTTAAGTGCAAAAATAACACAACATGCTTAAAAGAAGATGCTCGGAAACCACCGGAGTGCCAGACCATCAGGTATCGCCATTAGGCAACACGACAAGCTAGGATCTCTCATAATGAATGCAAGGACATGGCCAAGAGGAAACCATTAACACCGTGAAGAAGAATTTTACAATAAAAGGTGAGGCCAGTGTCGTGTTGTTAATGGCGCCAATTATCCATCGACGCGCAAATGAGCCATCAACATTTACGGCTCGCTCTCAATCACACAAATCAGCCCTGATTGCCGTGCCGCTGTGGAACAAGCTTCCCCGCGACGCCACGATGCGCTCTAATGCCCGGCTAACGTTTTTTTTTTCCGCGGATCCCACGCGTCTTGTTTTAATAACCATTGTGTCACCGGGGTCTCAATAAGTCGTTGGAAGTTGCATCACAACCTCAACTTCTACTTTATGGTACTTTCCGTGCCTCGGCATTGGCGAAAAACAAAGAAAAAAAGAAGAAAATAAAGACGTCAGAAAAGCTAATTAAATAGAGTGGTGCGGTGCAGAAACACAGAGGGGGGGGGGATACAATTGTGACCTTGACAACATTTTAGCTAGTTCCACCTCGATTTGCCAGCCAATTCCATCAATCACGGCGTAACCATTGTGGCGCCGCGGACTCAACAGGTCGCTGGAAGACGCATCAACACCTCAACTTCCACTTTCTGGCAATGTCCGTGGCACGAAACATGAAAGTAAAGATGTCTGAAAAAAAAATAGAGTGTTGTGGTGCAGGTACAAAGAGTGGGGTTGGGGCCTGACTAATTCGGTTCACCGTGCAACATTTGGGCTGATTAACCCTTAATTTGCCAGCCAATTGCACCAATCACCGTCTTACCATTGTGGTGTCGAGGTCAACAATTTGCTGGAAGTTGCACCACAACCTCAACTTCCACTTTCTGGCACTTTCCGTGGCTCGGCACCAATAAATAATGTCGAAATATGAAAATAAAGGTGTCTGAAAAAAAACATATTAATAGAGTGTTGTGGTGCAGGTACACAGAGTGGGGGTGGGGCCTGACCAATTAGGTGCTTTCGGCAAGATTTTGGCTGGTTCCACCTTGATTGGCCAGCCAAATTCACCAATCACCGTGTAACAATTGTGGGGCCGGGATCTTCAACAGTCGCTGGAAGCCGCATCACAACCTCAACTTCCACTTTCTGGCAATTTCCGTGGCTCGGCACCAAAGAAAATGTCGAAATATGAAAATATATGAAAGAAATACAAATAGAGCGTTGTGATACAGGTACATAGAGCGGGGGTGGGGCCTGACCAATTAGGTTCCCTCTGCAAATGTTGGTTGGTTACCTTAATTACACCAATCACCATGTTAGGGGCCTCAACAAGTCGCTGGAAGTTGCATCAAAAGCTCAACTTCTACTTTATTGCACTTTCCGTGGCTCCACACCCAAAAAATGATGTCGAAAAGACTTGTATAAATAGTGTTGTATTGCAGATACATTGACTCTGACCAATTTGGTGCCCTCGGCAATAATTTGGCTTGTTCCCCCTTGATTTGCCAGCCAATTCCACCACCACCACCAATCACTGTGTACACAAAAAAACTTCACAAACAGCTTTATGTCTTTGGAAGTAAGCCGTGCAGATGGTGACGCCGCGGGCTACTCTGAGAAATAAGCCCCATTGTAGCGATTGGGTTGAGAAATATTGGTTGCCAGGGAAAAATATAGAAAAAATTAATCAGAAGTGCATTTTCCACACTCACAATTAAACACACACTTGGATATGCATGCTATGTCTAGCTAATGAGGCTAGCAGTTAATGCGCTAGCCAAATGGGGGAAATAGCTCCCACAAAAGTCTTTCATTACATTTTTGTATGTGGCTGTTTAATCCCAACTAAGCCTTTCTTAGTTGTGCACATCATTTCTCGCAATAAAAACAGTTATTGATGAGTAGGATGGAAGAAAGAAAAAAACAGCACAAGTTTCTCTGGACTAGCATTATTCGCCAGTTTGCAAACTCGCTAGCATAATTGCTAACGGCACAACGGACTCACAGTTGTTTTCAAATGACACGTTTTATATCATTGACACATTGGTTCTCGTGTCTGCAAACACTTCCTGTTTTTATGAAACAGCTTTTACTCAGAGTGAGGAGCTAACGTGACAAGTAGCCCCGGGAGGTCCACGGCTAATAAGCTTCGATAGCTTTGTGAATCCATCGAAAATCCAATGATTTCACCGATAAATTGTTTATAATACCGTGATGTTGTTTACAAAGGTTGCTGCGCCTCCTGGATATTAATAGGCTTTACTGTGATGGATCAGGATTATTGATCCAGCGGGCAGATGGAGGTGGAAATTCTGAAACAATTTGCCCGTTCAAAATGGAAAAATCTCTCAAGATAGGACCGACTCCGTGGCAATTATTGTTTGTGGCTTGTTTTTCAGACGTTCGGGCAATTCAAATGATTCATCATGGAATTTATCTTTTAAATGAACACCAAGCTAATAAATGTCAGCAAAATCAAATACTTAGAAAAACAGACTATTTGGGGATGATCTATAATAGGTTCATAGAGTCTAACCCACGGCCATGTGCTTCATAGTTCTAATTAATCAGAAATAAACAACACATTCATGAGATGCTTGAGTCTATTTTATATATTTTTCAGAGCGTGGTGCTCCTGGTTCCTCGGGGTCTTGAGATCCTCTGCACCTCATCAGTATTCAACGTTAAAAAACCTTGATACCTTCTGTGCTGTCTATTCTCTTTTGCTTACAACTCAACAGATGCTAAATATAAGAAACATATTCTATTGTTGTTTATAACTTCACACACGCGTGAACCTGGTGGTAAATTAAAACATACGTACGTAAACTTGCTCGTGCGACAAGGATGCAATCAGTTAAACGGTAATCATGATATCCGACATAAAAGAAAAGAGCGATCCAACAACATACCGTCTTAGCTAATTGGCGTTACAGGGGAGAGATGATTGGATTTTGACGTCTAGTATTTGAGAAGCTTTGTTTATCCTCTCAATGCACAGAGGGGGCTCGCCGATCTCTCAACGCTTCCCACGCCATCTGTCTATCCTCGGATTCTTTGGGTAAACCAGAGACGCTCTTCTCAGTCTCGCGGCGGAGCAAGTCCCGGTTGCCGGAGATTTACATTTGCATTTCATATCAAAGTGCAGATCACTCGGTGTTTTACATCAAAAAACAACAGCACGGTCTTCTGGGTAAACCGGGATTGAGTGTGCGTCTTGTAAGTTCACGAGGATAACGATGAGAGAGGCTGTGCGTCGTCGACTATCATGTTTTACTGATCGTATACGATACGGAATATGTTTTCGATTCCAGTTTGGTTTGCGCTCAGTGGATGGAATTAATTTTAAAGAAAAATGTACTGTAATTCATCCAGATTTCAAAGAACATAAACATGGATGTAGTACCATATTCATTTATTTTTTAGGAATTAGCACGCCTACTTTATTTGAAGATTAATTCCAGCTTCATATATCTCCCAGATGGTTAAACGCACAGCATGTGGCCACCGAATTTACATATTTGCGATATTTATATTTTGAAGGATTGCGATCCAAACATAATTCCACATCCCCACTCATAAGGAGTCGAGATACTGAGGTAATATTTTAATGAATGATAATAAATTGCTAAAAATATCCATACTACAGAAGATGTATTATAATAATTTAACTTGATTATATTTAACAATATATAAAAAATAAATAACACGCAATAATAAATAGGAATGGATGATAAATGATAGTGGAAACCAGAGTTTGAAATGACATAAGAAGGTCAAAAAAGGTTTTAATGTAAAGGCGTTAATACCAAGCCAAACTTTTATCTCAAACTTGTCAAGAAATCTGATTTACATGAAATCTTTCCGTGACCTTTAACAAACCGAATCCACATAATTGGGGCGCAGGTCTCAGTCTCTGGAGTCAAGTTCTATTGTTTAATTATTCAGCTTGTTTGCTTATCTAGGTTAGACTTTTTTTTATATATTAGAATATATTTTTCTTTTGAAAGTTTTTATTTTAATCCGTTGCTGTTGCCTTGGTATATTTAGTACTTCGGTTGTTCGTGTGTTGGTTAATTGGGTAACGCCGTGGGCGCCTGTGGTTAGATGTAGAGCAGGCAGGTACAGGACCAGCATGCACCTGGGTAGGCCTATGGTTTACCAGCGTGAGCGGTTCCTTTGTTCGGTTGTTTGTTTGCTTGTTTTCGTTAAATAAAATTATCAGAAAAACAGAATCCTGAGCGGACGAAGCTTCCATTCGGCTTCGTGAACCACAAACCCGACGGCAATTTGATTTATGCGTCTTTTGTTTATATCGATTGGACAAATGGCCACGACATTGACCGTGAACACAAGCCAAGCGGGCAATTACATTTCTAATGAAAAAATAACTGGAATAATAACATTATTATCAATATATATATTTTTTGTATATAAGTGTAATTGGAGACAGGGTCGGCGTGTTAATTTGACATTTTGAGGAACATGCTGAGCGCCGTCACACGCCCTTTCACCGGCGCTCCGTACAGCTGATGGATGCGGCTCATTGTAAGTGTCCTGTCTGCTCTGCGGCGATGAAAAAGGCCGGCGGCATTACCTCGTCGCTCGTTAGGCGAAAGCTCTTTATCGGGAAACTGAGATGACGTCAAGTCTGCGACGCTTGATGCTCTGGAGCCGTCTGGTGTGCGTGACCCCGGTCCAATCATAACACCTGGACAATGAAGTCTATATGGAGGATTATAAATACACACAGAAGATGCTGCCTTGAAACCGCCGATGGAAGGTTAATGATTACCTTGTGAATGCGGTGGAGCTGCAGGATCTGAGTCCTCCTCCAGTGATGCACAGCACCATCCCTCCATTGCACATCGAGACCACAATGAGACCACAATGAGACCACAATGAGACCACAATGAGACCACAATGAGACCACAGTGAGACCACAGTGAGACCACATTGAGACCACAATGAGACCACATTGAGACCACATTGAGACCACATTGAGACCACAGTGAGACCACATTGAGACCACAATGAGACCACAATGAGACCACAATGAGACCACAGTGAGACCACAGTGAGACCACAGTGAGACCACAATGAGACCACAATGAGACCACAGTGAGACCACAACGAGACCACATCGAGACCACATCGAGACCACATTGAGACCACAATGAGACCACAGTGAGACCACATTGAGACCACAATGAGACCACAATGAGACCACAATGAGACCACATCGAGACCACAATGAGACCACATCAAGACCACATCGAGACCACATTGAGAACACAAGATATGCCATAATAATAAATATAATAATAAATATTGATAAAATGCTAAATGAACAACACGTGTATATACACACACCAATGGCTGACGTAGTTTATTCCCCATACACACTCATATCATTGTAAATAATAATGTATTAAAAGAAAGCAAAGGAAAACATAAGAAAACCTTGAATATGTTTATAGTGGGAAAAAAGATCTAAATATAAACGTAATTAAATAAGTTTTCAACAACGTGATCTATGTGATCCCCTTAACCAGCGAGCCAATATAGCTGTTAGCTAACGCTGCTCACTCAGGAGTAAATAGTGCATTAATTGGGGACTATTTTCAGCGGTGGATTAATACGTTGTGAGCACTGTGGCAGCAGGAGGTGAGCCTGTGGAGTTTACCCACGATAAACTACGCCGCGTGTGTTCGTGGTAATGAAGGAACTCGTTGCCCGATGCGAGGACGAGGCTCGCTGATGCGTTTTTAATAGCGACAACAAGAGGACGCGTCGGCGAGCTTTTATTTTGGGCGTCGGCTTCCACTCGGGAAATGTGTTCCTATTACTTAGAACATGTTTACGAGAAAAGTCGGAAAAGATCACAATCCTCATCCGTCAAATATCTACGTTCCTCAGATTGTATTTTATTATAATCATCTTGAAGCAGTAGCAACACATGTTTTTGAAATGTACAAGACAATTAAATAAAATAGTAAATTACATTTAAGAATTTAAATTTCAAAAAGGAAACGTGAAATATAAAAATGAAAGTGTGTACGGTGTATCAGAAGTATAAAGTGACAGTGGTGCAACGTTTATTGATCAATTTGATGAGGATTACCTTGAATATTACTTATATTACTTACAGTATTACTTATTGTATTGCTTATGGTATTACTTATAGTGTTACCTATGGTATTACTCATGGTATTACTTACATTACTTATGGTATTACCTATGGTATTACTTATGTTATTATGTATAGTATTACTGATGGTATTTCTTATAGTATTACTTATGGTATTCTTTATGGTATTACTCATGATACTACTCATGGTATTTCTTATAGTATTACTTATGGTATTCTTTATGGTATTACTCATGATACTACTCATGGTATTACTCAGGGTATAACTGATGGTATAACTAATGGTATTACTTATGGTATTACTCATGGTAATACTCATGGTATTACTCATGATATTACTCATGGTATTACTCATGGTATTTCTCATGATATTACTCATGGTATTACTCATGGTATTGTAGTATTACTCGTGGTTTTACTCATGGTATTACTGATGGTATTACTGATGGTATTACTCTTGGTATTACTCATGGTATTACTCATGGTAATACTCATGATATTACTCATGGTATTACTCATGGTATTACTGATGGTATTACTCTTGGTATTACTCATGGTATTACTCATGGTATTACTCATGATATTAGTCATGGTATTACTCATGGTATTACTCATGTTATTACTGATGGTATTGTTCATGGTATTTTTGTAGTTTATCTTTCTTGAAGGATTGTTACCTTCTTGATTCTAGTTGTTCTGGGTTTCTCCTCGTGGTTGAATTCGCTTGTTGTGAGTCTCTTTGGATAAGAGTGTCTGCTAAGTGACGTGTGATGAAATGTACTGTAATCATTATGATTTCAAGTGAAATATCCCGTGTCAAATTATCCATTAATGACACATGATGATAAAAAACCCTCCCAAAAATATGTTGATTACAGAAGAAACAATATTCTTCAAATGAAAGCTGTGAGTGCATGAAAAAAATAATATAATTATAACCTCGCCAGGAAACACACACACACACACACACACATACAGAAAAAAATCCACCACGATGTCATAATGTCTGCTGGTAATTCCATCCGGCGTTTTTTTGGCACGGCTATTCTTTTGAGGTGCCGTAAAGAGACAAGATGTGGGGGGAACTCACCGGTGTCCTCACTCTGTCATATCTGATGGATCTGTGTGGCTGTGGAGAAAAGTTTTGCCCTAGATTTTGAAGCGAGGAGGTCCAGCGGAGGTGAGAAGGAAAAGGTTTGGCCTCAGGCGTCTGCAGCTGTGCGATGGTCTGTTACTGGGAGCCCACTGGGACGAACACAACTCCCTGGTCAGTCTCGATCTCTTGACCTACCTGGATGGGAGAAATCTGCTCTCCTTTTCATATGCTGCATATGCACGAGATGCATAATCTCAAATCACTCACCCCCCCCCACCCCCCCCACCCCCACACCCCCCCGAATCCCCTCGTGCCCAATTGGGTTTCTTCCTTGTTTTTATGTCTGGCAGGCTAGCAATTAATATCTGTTGCTCTCCAGCATGACTCAGGGAGGATATTTATTGGAAGATCGATGCTTGTTTTCCTTCAGTATTGTTCCAATTTCCTTTTGAGTCACGGAGGTACTCAAACTGATCCAGACAGGCAATAAACCTGTTGTCCTCACACGAGACGCTTCTGGTAAAAACGACAGTTTTGAACACGATTCCCAATGTCTGTTAACATTTGTTTTTTTGCATTGGCAATCGCATTCAGACGCAGTGTATTTGTGTGGTGGTGTAGTGCCCGGTGTATTTTCTATTCCATTTCTATTCCATTCCATCTTCTATATCCATTTGTGTTTTTTTGGGTGAAGAAATAAATAATAAAAAGTCCTTAATCTTAATTTTGGCAGTGTTAAAAGAAACCGTTTTCTGCCTCACAATGGAGGCGTTGGCACACAATGTACCAGGGGAAGAAAAAAATCGTCGACCATTGCTTCGAGCAATAATTGTATTTGATTGAGTTTTATTCTTCTTCTTTTTCTCTCCACTCCAGAGATTATAAAGCATCGCAGCTATTGGAATTATTTTTTTAGGAACATTGTCGTAAACACTCGAAAAAAAACGTAACGTAACAATGGGAACGCAATGTTTTTTGAGGGCTCCCGCATGGACCCTTTATTACGGGACACTGAACATCCACTCAACACCGGCGTGAGGCGTTCAAGGGCTCCACTCGGGAACCCTCGGTGGGAGCTGAGATGCAACGACGCGTTTTGACACCGTTCATGCCGCCTTTCAATATGCATAACGTGTGATAACCGCTCGCCGTACTACATTACCAGTGCAAAATGTAGTTTACTCTGTCAAAGTTATATTTCCTCCATTTAAAAAACAACCAGCCAGGGGAGACAAGTTTCTCGGGGAACCATTAATAATGCATTATCACTCAGCAAACTGTGAGGGAGGCGTAATGTACCATGACCATCCCCATCCCCCCATGAAAGCTTATTTAATTCTACAATATTTAAGATGCATATCTTCCTAACATACGGTTGCATCACTGAACCGACATACATCTATCTTAAAGGCGTGTTGCCCTTTGTGAGGCCCCTCCTAGCTTCCGAGACAGGGGGGGGGGCCCGTTTCGCAGTCTGCTCCAGCATCTGCCGCCGTATTCGATGGCACATCAGAGGGTGCGGTAAACATTGACAGAAACATCTATCTTCCCCCGGCAACCTGTTTTTTTATGGATTTATCCCTGGTTTAGATGCCAGCTGTCACAGACGCGGCAGCACGGCGATCATTGCAAGCTGTGTCAGGTAAAGAGACGCCGCGGAAGAAGAAGCGGCGGCGCCGCGACTCTTACTCGCAGTTTCCTCGGCGTCTGCGTAAAAAACACAGCTGCCGTGAACATCTCCCAGTGAGCCGGAGTGAACATCTCCCCATTAGCCGGAGTGAACATCTCCCCGTGGGCCGGAGTGAACATCTCCCCGTTAGCCGGAGTGAACATCTCCCCGTTAGCCGGAGTGAACATCTCCCCGTGGGCCGGAGTGAACATCTCCCCGTTAGCCGGAGTGAACATCTCCCCGTGAGCCAGAGTGAACATCTCCCCGTTAGCCGGAGTGAACATCTCCCCGTGAGCCGGAGTGAACATCTCCCCGTTAGCCGGAGTGAACATCTCCCCGTTAGCCGGAGTGAACATCTCCCCGTGAGAAGGAGTGAACATCTCCCCGTGAGCCGGAGTGAACATCTCCCCGTGAGAAGGAGTGAACATCTCCCCGTGAGAAGGAGTGAACATCTCCCCGTGAGAAGGAGTGAACATCTCCCCGTTAGCCGGAGTGAACATCTCCCTGTTAGCCGGAGTGAACATCTCCCCGTGAGAAGGAGTGAACATCTCCCCGTTAGCCGGAGTGAACATCTCCCCGTGAGCCGGAGTGAACATCTCCCAGTTAGCCAGATTGAACATCTCCCCGTTAGCCAGATTGAACATCTCCCCGTTAGAAGGAGTGAACATCTCCCCATTAGCCGGAGTGAACATCTCCCCGTGAGCCGGAGTGAACATCTCCCCGTGAGAAGGAGTGAACATCTCCCCGTGAGCCGGAGTGAACATCTCCCCGTTAGCCGGAGTGAACATCTCCCCGTTAGCCGGAGTGAACATCTCCCCGTTAGCCGGAGTGAACATCTCCCCGTTAGCCGGAGTGAACATCTCCCCGTTAGCCGGAATGAACTCCCACTCTGATTACGCTGACGACGTAGCGATAAATTAGATATTTTAAATACTTGAAACTCCGCCACACTTAAACATCCAAAGACTCAAAGACTCTTAATAGACATTAACACTTCCATATCAACCGTAAGGAAGCGGCAGATGTGACACCTTAAATTAGAAACAATGGTTGCGATAACCGTCACAAGCGGTGCTTAAATAGCACGATTAAGTTAGAAAGGCACGTGGATTAGAAATATGACTTTCTATTCTAATCCAGTTAAACCGGGCTTTGCTGTGATGCAAGTCTGGATTCCAGCTTTTGTTTACCGAGTGATCCGAGTAGAGACAGGTGTTATTTCCAACAGATGCGTTCAGGGCGCAGGTGGTTGATAAATTCAGTGAGATGTTTCAAAGACGGTGTTCGATTTGAATGATGTGTAACAAAATAAATGGAGGTAACCGTGGCAGAATTGTGTTTTTAGAACGTCAAACTAAAAGTAAAGACCTAGATTAGAGCTGCGGGAGTTAGCGCTTTCAATATAATGCCCGTTCTACGACAACGCTTGTTTAACGGCGTGTATCGAAGGACTATTGTGTCATTTACATTGCTCCTGAAAGAAGTATTTAAAATGCATTAGCGCCCAAAACAATGCATCCTGGGTAAACACAGGGGCATTGAGGAATGAACACGTCGCTCAACTTTCCTTTAGTCTTTTAGTTTCTTGCTTTGTGATTACATTGCAGCCATAAATATCATCCGTGCCCCCCCCCCTCCTCCCCCATGCAGCCATCTTTTCTTTCACGATCCAAATGACGACGCGATCATACGAATGCTCCCCGACTCTCTCTCTCTCTCTCTCTCTCTCTCTCTTTCTCTCACTCGTATAATACGACTGTCCTCAATCTTTTTTTATGGACACTGTGCAGTTATGACAAATGATGCCCCCGAGTCCCAAAAAGCCAGAGAGGAAAGATATATAGAATATTTATGTGCAAACCACAGAACGTCAAAGTCATATTAGGGAATGGGGGGTGGGGGGGGGGGGGGGGGGTTAAATCTACTCACTCTAAAAGGTCTCAAGGGTCAAACAGAGAACACACCCACATGCTGGTGCACAGTATGTCAGGGCTTAGGCACCCTAATGGACCAGACGCCCCGAGGCAGTGTGCACAGTGTGCAGAGTAAGTGTGTGTGTGTGTGTGTGTGTGTGTGTGTGTGTGTGTGTGTGTGTGTGTTAGCAGGAACTAAATGGGTTTTGCATCCACTGGCCCACATCTGTGATTATAACAAAGCGTTCCGTGGGTCTTACACAGCACCGCCCCGCCAGCACGACTGTTCAGTGTTTATCGAGTGATCTGACTTGGTTACCAATTTTCTGTTTGAGTTGAATATTCTATTAAATATATTCGGTGTGTCTGTGATCTCAACGACAGCGCCGCACAACCGGCCCTTTGTGTATATATATATATATATATATATATATATATATATAGTGAGTGTTGTCTGGATGAAGCAAACTAAATAATCTGCCCGCCGCTCTTAAAGGCACAGCGTTTTAATCAGTAACAAATACCCCCTCCCCCCCTCTTTTAAAGGCATGCAGTGACATTCAAGATAAATTCCTCACGCACACACACATGTGGATTCATACAAAAAACATGAGTGCGGGAAAATGCAGACACACACACTCGCTCAGTCACAGATGAAAGATGGCGTGGGGGGGGGGGGGGTGGGGGGGTTCTGCCTCGGTTGATTTCGGGAGCAGAGGGGTCATCCGGCACTTCTGTGGACAACTGTATAATTTTACATTTTTAATATTATCTGTTTTCAAATCCACTCTCCTGCCGACTGGTCACACGGGGGCCTCGGTGAAGGGTTACCTGCAGACTTATGATTGAAGAAGAGCCCCCCCGCCCCCACCCCTGACCCCCACCCGTCCTATCATCTCGCAATACTAACACTGAGGCTGCCGCTCGTCTTTTGTTCGCCGCAAAACGGTCCTCTTTTCATCTAATTGTCGTCCATCTCTGACGTCTTTCTGCAGCTGACAGTTCTGCCATGTGTCAGGAGAGCCCGACGGGGCATTAGCGGACGGATATTATTTCCCAAAAACATTTCGTTGACGTCAAGACATCGCCGCTGTCCAATTTGGTTTCTCTTTACAGGCGGCCATTAATGAGTCCTAAATGGCAGCCGCCGGCTCTGGTGTGTCGTCTTTGTGTGTCTTCAGATCTCCTGATGTCTCAATTCTCCTCATGTGGGTTCATTCTTGCCACCGTCCACTTGTCCACAACGTCTGGTTGCTCACACTTTTTCCAGATAGGCGTATCTGGAATTTATTTGAGTATTGGGTATTTTTTCGGGTAACGGGTATTTTTAGGGTTGACAGGTATTTTTCCGGGTACTGGTTATCTTTCTGGATAGGCCTATTGGGAACTTATGTAACTACTGAGTATTGTTCTATAATATTTGGTATTTTTCCGGGTATCGGGTATTTTTCTGTGAATCTGGTGTTTTTGGGATAACGGGTCATGACCGGGTATTGGGTATTTTTTTGTAATATTGGGTATTTTCCCGGGTATCGGTTATTTTTTTGGATAGACCTATCGGGAATTTATTTAAGTACTGAGTATTTTTCTGGGTATCGGTTATTTTTTGGGGTGTATTATTCCGGATAGGCCTACCGGGAACTTATTTGAGTATTGAATAGGTTATTTTCCCGGGTATCGGGTATTTTTCCGGGTAACTGGTATTTTTCCGGGTGTCGGTTATTTTTACAGATAGACTTATATCGGGAACTTATTTACGTACTGAGTATTTTTCTGGGTATCGGTTAATTTTCACAGTCCGGTTGCTCACATTAGTCTTATTAAGACATTTCCTTTTTGCTTCTGAGGAGATGAAATTATTACTGTAAGGCTATTTTATTGTAAACATTAAATATACTGTGGCAAGGTAAGAGCAAATCTAATAGGGTACACTCCTGTTGTGAGATTTAACACGGTTGCGTAGTGTTAACCTTTTCTGTAAAGACAATATAGTTTAATGGGGCGTTAAACCCTCCAATGCGCTTGTAAAACCACTATTTTGAATTATTCTGAGTAGTATAAAACAATAAATACATTGCCGACGAAAGAGCAAAAATATTATATATACATAGAAACATAAGGCCCCAAAACGAGCTTCCTATCTGGAAGGTACCTCGAAAAGGCTCCTCAATGTTCCAAGTGTCTTCTAAGGAAAGGAACGGTTTGCAGTCGCAGCATCCGTCCATCTGAAATGGCCTCGTTCTCTTTTCTTTCATTATTCTTTCTCTTCATTCCGTCACCGCCTCTTCAGCCTGAAAAGCCGCCTTGGGAAACATCGGGATGAACCTCCTGTCCGAGCACAATGCTCTCGGAAGGTTAGCCGTCGTGGACGGAACATTACAACAGTTAGCGCCTACAACAGAAGTCCTTGATCCCCGTTCCTCTCGAGCAGAACGAGACGTCGCCGTCGTCGACCTGAAAAAACACGGCTCCCTCGGCCCCCGCCGCCTCCTCTCTCTTCGTGTTCGCCATGCAACCGACGGGCAGGGAACAGGAGGCGCGTCGCAACCCCGCAACCTGGAAGGCGACCTCTCGCGCCCGAATGTACGCCATGAGCGAGCTACGCAAGCTGCAGGCCCTTCTGCTGGGTTTGGCTCGCAATAACCCGGAGGGGGGTGCATGGAGCAGGGGGGAGGGGGGGGGGGGGGGGAGGGTGAGATGACGCCGAGCACCTCAAGAGGATCGGTCTGTCAGAACACCATCCCACTCCATGAATCAGACGGGGGCGCAGAGAGAAGGGAAGTGGGATGTAATTGATGGTGTAAAATAACGTAGATAGAGAGAGGGAGAGAGAGAGAGAGAGAGAGAGAGAGAGAGAGAGAGAGAGAGAGAGGGGGAGCGTGCCATGGATCGCGGGTTCGGAGGAAATGAAGTCGTACCGCTGCCGGATGCGTCCATTAAACCGCCGAGCGCACACTCCCCGGTTGAAGAACTCAGGTTGACACCGAACCTCGTGAGACACCACGATGATTTATGTATTTTGGGAATATCGGCGAATGTCAAACTCATGTTTTTTGGATTTAGATGAAAGAGAAAACGTGTACTTTTTCTTCTTTCTGTTATAATTATCTTTTTTTTTTTCGGGTATCGGGTATTTATTGGTAGTATTGGGTATTTTTCCGGATAGGCCTTTCGGGAATGTATTTGAATATTGGGTATTCTTCCGGGTATCGGGTATTTTTGGGGGTAACTGGTAATTCTTCTGGGGATCGGGTATTTTTCCGGATAGATATATCGGAAATGTATTTGAGTATTGAGAATATTTCTGGGTATTGCTTATTCTTTGGGGTAACGGGTATTTTTTGGGCTGAAAGATATTTTTCCGGGTATCGGGTATTTTTACGGATAGGTCTATCGGGAATTTATTTGACTATTGAGTATTTTTCTGGGTATCGGTTAATTTTCTAGGTATCGGATATTTTTTGGGGTAATGGATATTTTTTGGGGTAAGGGGTATTTTTCCGGGCATCGGGTATTTTGGGGATATTGGGTATTTTTTTCAGAAAATCCATGAGATGAACCGAAAAGAGGCCGATAGCGAGTCGTGTCGTCCATAGGTTTAAAAAAATAAATAATAATAACCTTTGTCTCTTTGGTCCTTTTCATCCCACTGACTAACTAAATCATTATTGTGTGCCCGGTTGATTGTGAGGAAAAAGAAGCGAGTGACCCTCTTGCCTTCTGCCTCTCTCCCTGCTATCGGACGGACACCAACATCTTGACGCCGGAGGAAGTCTCGCACGCAAAACGCCGTATCGATTTTAATTACCCCGCCACCGAGCCTGGAGATCTTGTAAAAAAATCAGATAACCCGTCGACTAATTACTCACGGAGCGGCATCGCGGCTTTATTTCGCCGTTGATTAAAGTTGCTTTGATTTATGTTAAGCAACCAAAATGCTGAACTTTACCGGCTTTGACGGAGAGAGAGAGAGAGAGAGAGAGAGAGAGAGAGAGAGAGAGAGAGAGAGAGAGAGTATTCACTGAGCAGGAGGAATTTAAAACCTGAATCTGGTATTTCATATGACGCACATCTTTATAAGTCCTTAGAAACACACGGATGATGCTTTATTATCTGCTTATAACACTGTGTATTCATAGTTGCTGGTCAACCACTTATGCACGCATCCTAATGTAATATAAGTTGTGGAATGCTGTAAGATTTTCATAACACATAATAATAACAGTTATAATGCACTACGATGTGATAATAAGACACTCCTAGTGGTCATTGGGTGAATTGAGTAAAAAACAGAAACAACACATTCATGTTTTAATGTATAATTAAATTATAATACACTATTCATTATATTGCATACATTATTATAAGCATGATATTTATAGGTATAATCTCATTATCACATGATGTGATTATTGATGTATGTAATTATTAATATTCATCAGCTTAGAAAGTGCTTTTCTGCGCGTTGACCCTCGGAGTGTTTTATGATGATGAATATTATTCAGGAAGGCCGCGGCGTTGTAAATCTCTCTCCACTGACCTGTATTCACGTCCACGGCGCCACGTGACTCCTCTGCACTCGTACGACCCGAGATGAGAGGGAGGGAATAAACGACTGAGAGAGAGGACGAGAGAGAGAGAGGGAATAAATAGGATGCAGCAGGGTGGAAAGGTGAGGGCCTGAAGCCTGAATACTTCAGCACCAACGTTCCCACCACAACCAGTGAAGACCCAGAAGCTTCTGTGTGGTGGAAATGAGTCTTAAGAAACCCTTTTAGAGACCTCTTCAGGGGATTAATACCGTGGTGTGTTTTGGGTCTCTCTGTGAGTGTGTGTGTGTGTGTGTGTGTGTGTGTGTGTGTGTGTGTGCGTATGTGTGTGTGTGCATCACACATCTGTGGACACACACACACACACACACACAGGTGTCTTTTAGTCTGGGTTGAGATGCCCATGTGAAAGTGATGAAAAAAGCATCTAGTGGATTTTCTGAGCACGCTACTGTGTGTGTGTGTGTGTGTGTGTGTGTGTGTGTGTGTGTGTATACAGAAAGGGAGGAAAAGGCTGATCGACGTGTTAGTATTACGGAGAGGCGGAGATGCAGAGAGGCAGAAGTCGTTTCATCGGCTGGATTAAAGCTCGGGGTGCAGGCTCCAGTTTTCTAGAGCACAAATTAACTAAAGCCGCGAAGAGGGAGCTCCGGAATAAACATCCCCCCCCCCCCCCCCCCCCCCCTCGTGCCGAACCATCGGAGCACTCGGAGGTTACGGCCGTGAGAGATGTTTATTTAATGGATAGTTAATTACGGTTTATTATTAGAAGCTTGCATCTTATTTTTCATTTTTTTGTTGTTGATGACATTGTAATCGCCTCAGAGAGAAGCGTATGAGAGAAGTGAGAGGAAGCGACATCATCACAACCGCGTTCCCCTGTTCACTCACCGGTTCCTCCTTGAACTAGTTGGTTGAATTTTTCATTTGCACTCAAATAAATCGCAAATAGCTCCATTTTGCGAACTTTGACGAGCGCCAACGACCGTCTCATCGGACGGAACCGGCGGAAAAAAATAAATAAAAAAGATCCAAGTTGTAATTAACCGTAATTAATTGTTCAAATAAAACTGGAAAATAAAGAGGAGAAAGAAGAAGCGCCTCCTCTTATCAGCGCTCCCTTATTCGGGGGTGTGTGTGTGTGGGGGGGGGGGGTGCTTGTGACGAGCTAATTATCACCGACAGCCGACGTCACATCAAACAGGTATTATGTGAGCTCCGCGACTCCGGATGCCGGATTACTTTTGACAGAAAACATACAATTAAAACATTACCCGGGCTTCGGGGGGGGGGGCGAGATACGAGAGTAAATTATTCATCCGTTAGCTTTAGCGATGGAATGAAAGCCTCCGTCTCCTCCTCTAATCCCCGCGCCACAAAGCTCGCGGTAATAGCTCACGAGTTTCCTCTCGCGACTTCCTCAACTTTCTCCAAATGTACGAATATCTGCGTCCGACGGAAAATCACGCAGCTCCGGCGCCATGACGCCATCTCACCGTCAGATGACTCGGCCCGGCGATGGCGACAGCTTTGATTTTTAATTGGGATGTTCAGGGGGTGGGGGGGGGCAGCCACCACCCCCCCCCCCCGCCTGCCGCCTCTGATCCGGCTCGTCTCCCACCGGTTGGACAGCGGTCGCTCGCGGTCAGGGGCGGCCCTAGCACATTTGGCGCTCGAGGCAAGCTTCACTCGTGCCACCCCCCCCCCCCCCACCCCTCCACCCCCCCCCAAAAAAAATTGGTTTCAAACGATCTTATGGTTTTGTACTTTTGGTAGAGAAGAGAAATTGATGCAATGTGAGAAAAAAGTGTGATGGATGTGCTATGGGTTAGTGGGTAGAGGCGCCTGCTTGGTGAACAAAAGGTCCTGGGTTCGAGACCCGGTGTTCTGTCATTTCATGCTACTTGTGGAGAACTGCTACCTCGTGGTATTGCACAAGCGCCGAGTCGGTTTTCCAAGTTTGTTTGACACGCCCATAATGTTTTGCCACCCTGTCGATGCACGTCTGATAACGGGGAGTGACATTGTAAACATGAGTTTGTTCACATTATCATAATAAAGCACTGGTTTATTCTTAGGGTATTTATTGTTAAAGATAAACACTTTAACAATGAAAAGTGAAACATTGAACTTTGAAAGAAAAGCATATTGTGATAGTACAATAACATGCATTCATGTAAGAATGCTAAATTGAATTATATCAGGGGTAGCATATTTTGATAGTATAATAACATCCTATAAAATAATGCTCCCGCTAGTCCAAGCATTCATGTAAGAATGCTAAATTAATTTATTTTAGGGGTAGCATATTGTGATAGTACAATAACATCCTATTATTTTAGGGTAGCATGAATCGATAGATACACCTATCGGTTTATGCAGCGGTAGCAAATTCTGACAAGGCAGCAAAAAATGACAGAACACCGGCAGTGAAGAAAAAAAACTTGAACAAATAAAAACATTTTGATGGGCTCATTTTTTGGCGCGGCGGTGGGCCCGTCGAGCTCGCTGATGGGTGGCTGTGTGTGTGTGTGTGTGTGTGTGTGTGTGTGTGTGTGTGTGTGTGGGTGGGGGGGGGGCATATGTCACATATGCCTTATATTTCTCGGCGAAGTCACGGTGGTAATTGAGAAATGAAAAATAGAAGAAGCCATCGGTGCGGGGGAACGTCTCGACCGGACGGCGTCCCCTCGGTCCCCGGAGACGGGGGTCGCGCTACAGTAAAGTACCATTTAGCTTGTCCATCCTTGAAAGACTGAGCCGCGACCCCCCCCGGGGGACAAATAAAGAGCAGAAGGGTTCACCTGCTGCACGGACGACTCTTTTTTGTGCAGCCGTCTTGTTGTGAGGATCCACAACATCAACACTCAGAGCAACCGGAGCCCGAAGGTTCTCTCCACACTTTTACTCCCAATTATTTTGTTCATCTTTTGACTTGAAAAAAAGTTTTCTTGTTGCTCATCTTTTCTTTCTCCACTTCTCTTTCTCCGGCACAGAAACACCTGAAAGTATCACACTTATTCTTATTTCTCGCTTTAAGGTCGTAGCACCGAAATCCGTGAAAGGAGGGAAAATATGACGGCATGTTCTGATGCGTTAAAAGAGATTTCACAGCGGGACAATAGTTCGGTTTCCATGGAAGGAAAAATATCAAGACTTCTGGACAAAATACAGTAAATAGAAGAACAGACTATATATATTTAGGGTATATTTTGATCCACAACATATAAAATATGGGAGGAAGTTGCAACAAGAATGAATCCAGGTAAAAGTGATGACTGACCGTAGAACAATGCTTAGTTGCAAAATGTCACTTTAATGGGATTCCAATTACTAACAAAACACTCAATTATAGATGTTCAGCCAATCGTACCCCAAGGATTGATTCTTTAAAAAGAAAGGCTAAAAAAGGATTAAAAGAAGATGTATTCCTGTTGTAGGGGTCCAATTATGGAATTATGTTGAAATGGATGCAAGAATGGTTTAACTGATTTTTTTTTGTTTTTGTTTTCAAGGGAATTATTTATGAAACAATTGTTGAGAGTTATAAATGTGATTGAAATGTATTTATTTGGAAGATGTATGTGGAAGTATGTATGTGTGTATATATATACATATATTTATATATATATATATATATATATATATATATATATATATATGTGTGTGTATGTGTATGGCTGTGTATGTATATATATATATATACATATATATATATATATATATACACATATATATTCTTTATGTTGTATACATTTTCTGATTTATTTGAAAATAATAATTTAGGATATTATAATATTAGACCGAGAATCTGAATAAGTTACGCCCCAACAAAGAATTTCCGACGTCGCTTATTTCCTTTGTCTAAATGGTCATACCTCAAACACGTTGACGTTCTGCTGAAGAATTATTATTATTATATAGATTAAATATATTATTATTAACAATTCCTAAATTTCTCCCAGATTTTTCCAGATAACTGCTCTTTTTGTTTGATGAGAAGTAAACACACCTGTAAATAACCCCATGACGGGTTTATTGTTTTGAGTTGTTTGACTGTTTAGCATTTTCCTTCTTGGTTTTGATGTATGCCTTTTATATTGTATTGTTTGTATAAATATAGACGTTTTATACTACTTCCGCTCAACAGATACATCTGACTTTTATTTTGAAAGGTTAAAAGGAAGCACACTTTTTTAAGGTTAAAATGCGAACTTTATGATATAGATTACGGACCGATGCGCATTTAATAAAAAGTTCAATAGTTGATTGGACCCATATGAGGCTGACTCTGTTAAGGTGGTGATGAGGTGGTGATAATTTACTAGTTTTAAATAATGTATTGTCACCTAAAGAAAGAAAATAAAGGAGCGTCACTGCAGCAGTAAATCTACACGCATTCATATGATCCGTTACAACGGCGCTTATTGCTGTCATAATACGCAGGCGAAACAACATATACAATAATAATAAATAAGACTAGAGGACGCTTTTTCTAATTCATTACACCATTGTAGAAAAGAGACACAAAAACGGCCAAGATACGTTGATCAGAGACGTATTTGTAATTATAATACGTCAAATACAAACGTAATCTGGAGAGAAATACGTTTCAATCAATCGTAATTTGAAGAGAAATTTGTTTCAGTCAAACGTTACTGCAAATTGCATTTTAGTTCTGGGGGAACGTATTTTTTGTGATACAGGGTTGAATGTTTGTGATACAGGGTTGAATGTTTGTGATAAAGGGTTGAATGTGATACAGGGTTGAATGTTTGTGATAAAGGGTTGAATGTGATACAGGGTTGAATGTTTGTGATACAGAGATGAATGTTTGTGATATAGGGTTGAATGTTTGTGATACAGGGTTGAATGTTTGTGATACATGGTTGAATGTTTGTGATACAGGGTTGAATGTTTGTGATACAGGGTTGAATGTTTGTGATACAGGGTTGAATGTTTGTGATACAGGGTTGAATGTTTGTGATACATGGTTGAATGTTTGTGATACAGGGTTGAATGTTTGTGATAAAGGGTTGAATGTGATACAGGGTTGAATGTTTGTGATACAGAGATGAATGTTTGTGATATAGGGTTGAATGTTTGTGATACAGGGTTGAATGTTTGTGATATAGGGTTGAATGTTTGTGATATAGGGTTGAATGTTTGTGATACAGGGTTGAATGTTTGTGATACAGGGTTGAATGTTTGTGATACAGGGTTGAATGTTTGTGATAAAGGGTTGAATGTTTGTGATACAGGGTTGAATGTTTGTGATATAGGGTTGAATGTTTGTGATACAGGGTTGAATGTTTGTGATACAGGGTTGAATGTTTGTGATACAGGGTTGAATGTTTGTGATACAGGGTTGAATGTTTGTGATACATGGTTGAATGTTTGTGATAAAGGGTTGAATGTGATACAGGGTTGAATGTTTGTGATACAGAGATGAATGTTTGTGATATAGGATTGAATGTTTGTGATACATGGTTGAATGTTTGTGATACAGGGTTGAATGTTTGTGATACAGGGTTGAATGTTTGTGATAAAGGGTTGAATGTTTGTGATACAGGGTTGAATGTTTGTGATAAAGGGTTGAATGTGATACAGGGTTGAATGTTTGTGATACAGGGTTGAATGTTTGTGATAAAGGGTTGAATGTGATACAGGGTTGAATGTTTGTGATACAGGGTTGAATGTTTGTGATAAAGGGTTGCTCGATGCTGTGTCCGAAGGTACGGCTGTGGGTCGACGTCCCGAGAGTCTGAGTTCAAAGAAATGTGGTTTAAAAACGTCCTTGTTCCAGAAGAGCTGGCCATGCCCCCTGATGGTCGATCATTTAATGACATGTATGACTCCTCGTCGTCATTTTCTCATGACTTCAAACATCGGTACATTTTGTCCCACGTCTTTTTACCGAATTAGATTTTATTCAAGTCCGAAATCAGCTCCAGGTGCCGGTGAGTGAGTCATGCTCTGCTCTGATGGATGGCAGCGATGAGTCATAAAAGATGGCGGCCTGTTGGTGGTCGTCCCCCCCCCCCACACACACTGAGAAAGAGAAAGCTTGAAGAGTCAAAAACTTCTGTAACCTTCGACAGACAAATTATGATTTTTATTTTCCATTTGGAGACATGACTTCATTTGACTAATTATTTAGAAATGGACCCCCAGAGGCTGCAGGTATTCATTAAACTACGAGAACAGGACTATTTGTCACAGATTTAATAAATTGATGTTGGAATTGTATTTTTTAGGACGCCATCAGTCATTATGTCACAGCGCCCAAAATGATCTCTGTTCAACTTGAGTCCACTTGTTTTTCAATGGACAGTAGTTTGTATTACAACTTTAGGAACATATAGAGTATATATGATTGATTGATATAAATTGATAGATATATAGAGTAATTAAATGGAAAGATAGATAGAAAGTTGAAAGATACTGTAGATAGATAGATAAATGGATAAAGTAAGCAGATAGATAGGCAGATAGGTAGGCGGATGGATAGTTAGATAGGCGGATGGACGGATGTATAGGGAAGTGTATATATATATATATATATATATAGGTTTGTAGGTATAGACATAGATAGATAGGTACGCAGATGGATGTATAGGTAGATAGGTATATAGGTGGGTAGGTGGATGGATGGATGTATAGGTAGACAGGTATATAGGTGGGTGGGTGGATGGATGGATGTATAGGTAGATAGGTAGATAGGTGGGTAGGTGGATGTATGTATGTATAGGTAGACAGGTATATAGGCGGATGGATGTATAGTTAGATAGATATATAGTTGGGTAGGTGGATGGATGTATAGGTAGATAGGTATATGGGTAGGTAGGTGGATGGATGGATAGATTGATGTGAGATGGGTGAACAACAGAAGTAAGAGCAAAGTAAAAATACACACACAGCACTCTCTTTGATGTCGTTAACCACGTGCACCTTTGTGTCGGATCACTTCTGAATCCTGAATCCTGCCCCCCCCCCCCCCCCCCCCCCTCCTCATATCACCTGTGTGTGCCGGGCTTTGTGGACGCATCTCCTCTGAACTCAGCGGCGCTCTTTCCATCTGAACTGATTCCAAAAGAGGAGAATGGAAAGCGCCGCATCCATTATTGAACGTACATCACGACCCGGGAAGCCTCCAACAGGACCCCCCCCCCCCCCCCCCCGTCCAACAGGACCCCCCTCCCCCCCCCGGCCTGCGTCGATCCCTTTGGCGGAGCGCGCTCAAACCCAACCGGAGCTCGCGGCTTCCGAGGGGATCGAACCCGCCGAGCGCCGGTGGGCGAAAAGAATACGACGTTTAACATCGCTTCAGTCGAGGCGCTAGAGGGGAGGAGATGTACGTCTTGTGGCTTCGGCCCGGGGTTCAGGCAGCTCGGGAAAGTGTCTACTCCATACCGACTCTTTATTTACGTCGCTAGTTTCGGCGGAGGCGTTGAGCGGCGGCGGCGTTGAGCGGAGGCGATGCACCGCGCACGCCGTTTGTGCCCTTCCCTCGCTCCGCATCAAAACTCCAAAGCCTATGAAAAGGGAGGGTTTAATGATAAGTGACAAGGACACACGCGGCCGGCAGGAAGGCGTGCCGGATGTTTCAATCATCGTGGTGTACGGCGCCGGCGCCGGCGGATCGTAAAAAAAAAGAAAACCCCGGGATCTCAGCGGTCAGCGACCTATCGGGGTGCTTAGCGAAGGAAACACGGCCGCCCATTGTCGATGAAGAAATATCCCGTGACAGCTACATTGTGTTCGCACCCCCCCCCCCCCGCCCCCCCTCCTTTTAATGTGCTCGTCTTCTCCTTTCAGGAGATTAATTGAAAAATAAAACCACCACAATGCGTTCAAGGTTAATGCAACACATGTTCAATTAAGTGTGTGTGTGTGTGGGGGGGGGGGAGGGATGGGGGGGGGGGGTAACGCAGCTGTACTGTATTTCACAGAGCTCCGCTGGCAGACGCCATACTGTTGTCTTAATGCTTCCCGACGATAAGCTCTCTCTCTCTCTCTCTCTCTCTCTCTCTTTCCCCGCATAGTTATTTGTAATTAAGTTTCTTCTCAGCATTTATTTAGAAAGATGTCAAAGAGGAGACCAGAGGAGGAGGAGGAGGAGAGGGGATGGAGCTGCCCTATTCCTGAATAAATGGAGAGGGTGAACAGGCTTAGTGAATTTCAAAGTCACCCAGCCGGCTTAATAGCTTTCCCTAAATGACTCAGCACATTACATCCAGTGGTACAGTAGTCCATTACACGGTTGCGTTACCACACCCATCGGGGGCTCGGACTCCCCTCCCGGCTCGGGCCTGGCATGTGTTCAACAAACCACTTGAGCCTGAATGCAGCATTAAGTCCTCCTTTGGATACAACTTTCGGGACAGTTGGGTCCTTTTTTTAGTGCTTACCGAAGGAGCCGGGAGGGAGGCGGCCCGCGCCGCCCCGCCGAGCCGCCGGCCCCCCGAGCCGCCGGCCCCCGATGGCAAAAATTGATAGCCGAAAGTGCATCGGCCACAGGGATGGAGTGAGACAGAGAGAGGGAAAGATAAATAGAAGGGGAGGGAGCAAGAGAGAGCAATTAGCAGGGCTCTGCAGCATAATCCCTAGGAGACAAGGCCCATCAATCATGCTACTAATCCTTTGTTTCTCAATAAAGATAACCATGCTGCAGGGAGTTAACATTTCTTAATAAGTCATCTTACCGTGGTACACCTGAAAGGCCAGATTGGCCCAGAATTATCGTTATCCTCGATGTTTGACATTGAGTTGATAAGACCTATTGACCCAGAGTGTTATTCCTGTGTATTGTGTCAATAGGAGAGCTAGCGAAGGTATGTACGTAGTGTATCATGGAAGAAGGTTGCCCTTTCGTAGGGTATGAACTCGTAAAGGAAGCTCAATCAACAGACGGAAATCCTTCAGCCAGGTCAGTTTTTTCACGTAACTTCCTTATTTCCGTAGATCCATAGTTTTAATCTCGTAAAAACAGAGTTTACCTGTAAAGTTGGGAGTTTATTTTGAGAAAAGACATAAATCACATTTGCTTTGTGGTGATAGAAAAAGGTACCCAGAGATAAACATTTCACGTAACTTCCTTATTTCCGTAACGGCCTTCCCGTGGATACTTCAAACCAGATGACGATCCATCCAGTAGTTTTAATCTCGTAAAAGCAGAGTTTACCTGTAAAATTGAGAGTTTATTTTGAAAAATACAAAGGACAAAAATAAATCCTATTTGCTTTGAGGTGATAGAAAAAGGTACCCAGAGATGAGCATGTCAGAAAATACTAGTTTTTGTTGGATATTATTGAAAACCGTTTACGAGGATGCGTTGAACCAATTTCACGTAACTTCCTTATTTCCGTAAAGGCCTTCCCGTGGATACTTCACCCCAGACTACGATCCATCCCGAAGTTTTAACCTCGTAAAAGCAGAGTTTACCTGTAAAGGGGCGGGAGTCTATTTTGAAAAAGACAAAGGTCAAAAAGAAGTCCTATTTGCTTTGAGGTGATAGAAAAAGTTACCCAGAGATGAGCGTGTCAGAAATGACTAGTTTTCATTGTTATACGTGGATACGTTGAACCCATTTCATGTATGGGCATTGTGTTACTTCCTTGTATGAAATGCGCCGTACAAATAAAGTTTGATTGATGTAACTTCCCTCATTTCGATAACGGCCTTCCTGTGGATTCTTCAACCCAGAGGACGACCCATCCCGAAGTTTTAATCTCGTACCGAGTTTACCTGCCAGTTCATTTTGAAAAAAGACATACAAAAAAAAAAAAATCTAATTTGCTTTGAGGTGATAGAAAAAGGTACCCAGAGATGAGCATGTCAATATTCATTGGATATTATTGAAAACCGCTTGCAAGTATACGTTGAAACAATTTCACGTATGACACGACACATTGCACCTTCTAAGCTGCCCATGATGGTTTTTACAGCTGTATGAATGCTGCATTGTGGGACTTTTCCTCGATAAACAAGACGCGCAACACTTTTTCCTCCAGAGGTCAAATATTATTAATCGTATTCAACATCTCTAATCAAATAAGTTTAGGTTTCGATTGAAGATGTAATAGCGAGCCGGTATACCTTTAAGGCGCTCCGGCGTTATAAAGTAAAGAATATTCATGCCGACAGCTCAAAGGCACGGCGCTCCGTCCTCTGAGGAGCATAAAGGGAACGCCGGGAGGCCAATGACGAATCTCGCGGTTCCTCGGCTTCCTGCTAATCTTGCATGTTTTCTGTCGAAATAAAGTTTTTCTCGAGGGGTCCACCACAAAGGCGACCCTTTTTGCAAAATCAAGTTGGCTTTAAATTGAATGAATTCACCGGGCGACCTTGAAGGTATCGCTTTTGTCCGATTGGCCCGAGCTATCCATCAGTGTTCTCTTTGTTCGCCTTTGTCGCCGAGACAAAACATTTTTTTCTATCTCACATTTCGTTTTCTCCCTCTCATCCTCCTCTCCATCAGTTCTCTGGGAAGATGTCGGCCGCGGATATATATATATATATATATATATATATATATATATATATATATATATATATATATATATTAATATATATATATATATATATATATATATATATATATATATATATGTATATATAATATATATTAATATATATATATATGTATATATAAATATATATATATATATATTCGGCGGTGTGTGGATGTGGCCTCCGTTGCTGTCGCGGATGCTTTCAAGGTCAAGAGTGCTCAGCTGGATATTAAAGAGACGGATGGGTGCAGAGACCGAAGTGGGATGGCGACCGTCCGCCACACATCTCTCTCTCTCTCTCAATCTCTCTCTCTCTCTCTCTCACGGTGCGACGGGGGAGAGAGAGAGAGAGAGAGAGAAAAAGCAGCAGAGAAAAGCGGGTGAGAAATGGAGAGACGATAGATCGCTGCCATCTCCCCCAAAAAACTCTGCGGAGGCAATCTAACATCAGCATGGGTGTGAGTCCACAGCGGTCCACGCACGCCCACGTGCACGCCCACGTGCACGCCCGTGGCACGCGGCATTGTCTGATAGGAATTGTAATGGCTCATTAAAGCACCAAAGTGATCCCGCGGATGGTTCCAGGAGGAGGAAAACAGAGTGAATGATGGATACGGTGATATCCAGAGTGCGCTCCCTCCACCAGCCCATTAGGGGTGATTTAGAGCGACTGTGGAGTGCAACTGGAATAGAAAGGAGGCCACTGTCTTTACATGTTTGATTCCAGCCTACCCGGTGACTGATTGAGAGAGAGAGAGAGAGATATGAGAGAGAGAGAGAGTGCCAGAAAATGACTGTTCCCACCACTTAATGGAACTTTGGTGTATGTGTGTGTGTGTGTGTGTGTGTGTGGGGGGGGGGATGGCGAAGGTAACTGTCGTGGCGTAATGGCCGGTGCAATTTTGACTACGCGGCCACTCTCCCGCTCTTAATTGTATTTTTAGAGGCTTTTTCCTTTGAGGCGTGAGCGGTCGCTTGGTGACAAACTGCGACCTTTTGAAAAAAAATCCCGCCAATAGATTTTCCTTTCAAAATAAAGTGTCTGCACAGGAAGTGAGGCGTCGGCAATAAAGCTACGTATTTGGGGTTTGACAGAAGGGTCATACTCGTGGGGACCAATGGGTGTCCAGGACTTTTAACCTAATTTCCATGAGCAAACATTTTGAGAAATCTCTGTGTAAACATGATGATGATAAAATGTTATATTTAAACTAACAATGATGTTTACAATGACTCATGTGAATGAGAGGCAATAGTTTAGATTTAAATAATAAACATGTACGTTTGAGCGTCATTCTTTTAAAAGCATATTAATTATTCAAATCTTAGCAGTAAATTTCCATGACTCCCCCCCCCCCAAAAAAAAAAAAATGTATATATATTTTTTTCAGGACTTTTCCAGGCCTGGAAATAACTAGTTTACCTATTTGGGGTTTGACAGAGGGGTCATACACGTGGGGACCAATGGGTGTCCAGGACTTTTAACCTAATTTCCATAAGTAAAACATGTGTGAAATCTCATGGTAAACATGAAAAAGTGATACAATGTCATATTTAAACTAAAAAAAATAATTCCAATAACACAAATGAATGAGAGACAATAGTTTAGCATCATTTTTTTAAAGCATATTAATTATTCAAATCTCAGTGGTAAATGCACATTATGAATATAACACATTTCCATGAGTTTTCCCGCCCAACAATTGTTATAAATTTTATTCAGGACTTTTCCAGGCCTGGAAATAACTAGTTTACGTATTTGGGGTTTGACAGAGGGGTCATACACGTGGGGACCAATGGGTGTCCAGGACTTTTAACCTAATTTCCATAAGCAAACATTTTGAGAAATCTCATGGTAAACATAAAAAAGAGATAAAATGAGGTATTTAAACTAACAATGAGAATTCCAAAGCATAAGGTATAAAACCTTAAATAACACAAATGGATGAGAGACAATGGCTTAGATTTAAAGAATAAAGATGTGTGTCTCTTCAGTGACTTGCAGTGTATGCCGACTTATATTTTAGCGTTATTCTTTTAAAAGCATATTCATAAACATGAAAAAGTGATAAAATGTAATATTTAAACTAACAGAAATAATTCCAATAACACAAATCAATGAGAGACAATAGTTTAGGTTAAATACTAGTTTGTATTTGGGGTTTGCCAGAGGGGTCATACACATTTGGCTTTTAACTAAATCTTCATGACCAAACATTTTGAGAAATCTCA